>CAUYQU010014619.1:0-73707 GCA_963574635.1 Cheracebus regulus | reverse complement strand
GATGGTTGTAGATACGTTGTGTTGCCTCCGAGGCCTCTGTTCTGTTCCATTGGTCTATATCTCTGTTTTGGTACCAGTACCATGCTGTTTTGATTACTGTAGCCTTGTAGTATAGTTTGAAGTCCGGTAGTGTGATGCCTCCTGCTTTGTTTTTTTTTGTTTAGAATTGACTTGGCTATGCGGCCTCTCTTTTGGTTCCATATGAAGTTTAAGGTGGTTTTTTCCAGTTCTGTGAAGAAGGTCATTGGTAGCTTGCCCACTTTTCTTTTTAAAAATCTTTTGGAGAAAGCATTTTCCAAAAAAAAAAAAAATGAGTCTCTGGTCTCAGTTTCATCTGATCTCTCATGGCTAGGACAGTTTATTTCTAGATGGCTAGGTCTGGAAAGCTCATTTTTAATAGGTTATGAAGTCTCATGTCCTGTGAAGAGAAAATAGAACGAGAGAAAGGGAGAAAAAATAAAAACAAAAGAACAATCCTGGAAAAAATTGATATGGACCACATTACTCTGAAGTTCATACATTAATAGGCAGGTATGAAAGTGGCTTATGTGTATAAATAGGTTACTGTTACTTTCTTCTGAAGTTTAAGTTGTCTGGCTTCAGTTTGCAGGGTTTTAAAAAAGCACAGCTTAGTTTTCAGTGACTCCAAATTCGGAAAAATGAAAAAGAGAAGGAAAAGAATGGAAAACATCATTTTGAAGACTTGTAGCCAAGAAAAATTAGAATTCAGTCCAAACTGTAGAAAACAATAAAAATTGGAAAAAACATTAGGCAAGTCTAGAATCTAATAGAAGGAATACAATCATTTGAAACATAATTTTCTTTTCTCTCTATTTTTCCACTTTACAAAGACAAATCATGGTAGGGCTGGTTCTCTTATTATACTTGGCCTAATTATTTGTATATGGTGCAGCAAGAATAACTAGTTTTTACATAGGCTTTTAAATTGGCTTTGATGGAACTGTGTTCCATAGGAGGAATCTCAGATAAGACTGTTCTAAAGCCAAGCCCAGCCATGGATTGTATCATGAAATACCTATGAGTTGGGTGAAATTTCCTCTCCTCTTGAGGTTCCAAGATAAACCTGAGGCTTCTGCACCTGTCAGAAAGTGACATTCTTTATTTACTGCAGGTCACAAATGCTCTACTGTTCTTCCAAGGGCTTTATTGGCTTCAGAGGTCAAATTTGATTTCTTAAAGGAAAGCACATCATTCCAGTCATAGCCTTAGTCAAATAACCAATTTCTCCAACTGTGTCCTGTCACAAATGAAAACAGATTCTTATTGCACTTATGCAAATAAATGTGTTGCCATAAGTTATGAATACTCAACAAGTAGTTTCCAATTCTGGAGAAATCAGGTAGAGAGAAACAAATATGCTCCAAAGTTTGTTCATAGGAGTACACTAAATTGTAAAAAGCTGTCAGGAGCTCAAAAGAAAAGTTTTAAGACTCTGAAAAAGAAAACAAAGGATCAGCAAACATATTAAGCAAAAAGTAAAAAAGATTGGTTGAGTCCATGCAGTTAATTCCTGTTCTGCTTGATATTCCTGAACATTTCAGCTCTCCATGAGTCCTGAAAGTTTTTCCTCTATTCTGATGTCACAGTCTCCAAAGTTATCAGAAACCTGCATTCAAGAGCGCCTGCTGGAGATTTATATTTGATTATAAAATCACCTTCTAAAGAGGACCAAAACAAGACAACAATTGTCTATTGATGAAAAGAAAAGTTTTAAGGCAGCCATAGTTAAAAAACACAGTTGACAAGGAAATTTGTTACCTCCATGGCACACAATTTTAACATACCAATTATGATTATTACTGATAATGTACACTAAGTTATATCAGCATTACAGGAATTTCCCATAATTTTGGAACACATATCAATATTTATACAGATACAGCCCAAAGAAAACCAAACACTATTTTGTATTTGACAATGCTTCCCATATAATTGTTTCTGCCAAATAAGTCAAATTATGTCATTTTTGGACTTTAGGGAGCCTAATGTTTTATAGGATTAATTAGGTTAGAAAAAGATGTAACTCATAATTTGATTTTGGGAAGTTTGTCAAATATAAAAGGTTTAAAACACTGGATATTACAAAATAGGATTACAGGTCATTGTAAAGTCATTTATTTAATCAAAGTGATAATTCAAGGATTTGAAAAAAAGCAGAAACCTTCATTCTTTGAGAGAGGAGACTTAATTTTCTAAACAAGAAGCCCTAATAAAAACAGCATGAAGTCAATTACATTTGTGTTTTGAAATTTTGTAAACAATCTTCATTATAAAATATAACTTCCATAAGTCTTTTGTAATCTTTATTAAGGAGTTAGTTAATCCTGCAAGAAAACCTATTAATCTGACATAGGGGTCCATATACTGGTTTTGCATCAATGTGCCTTTGACTTTAATAATAAATTTATAGAGAAACTAAACTTACTTTATCTTTCAAAATTGGCCCTTACAATGTCATGCACCCCCCTCTTCCTCAATAGTCCCTGAGTCTTGAGGAGTTGAATAGCTTTAATTTCTTGCCCTGTATCTCAGGAATGCAGTTTATTTTGATTGGCATCCTTTTGGGGCCTGAAAATGAGGCTTTATTTGCTGTCAGTGTTTTAGATTTAGCAGGATTTGGTGTCCTTTTTAGACCCAGGAGTTAAAAACTCTGTAACTCAATGTTACAAGAACTTTAAAAGCATATATAGGAAGATACATGGATGTAATGACCTTAATTAAATTTTTTTATCTCAGTTTTTTTCCTAAGCAAACCAAAACTTAATATGACAACTTGATTATATAAAAGTTATTTTTTAATACATATATCCTCTTATTTTGACTTACACTGACTGTTCATGACGTTGGACTTTCTGATTTGTTCTGAACATCCCTCCTTTTTAAACAACCAGTTGCTTTATTTTAGAACTAAATTTACCATAAAAGATTCTTTCTTTTATAAAATTTACCTTTAAGCTTTCTTACCTAAAAAAAATTACCTATTTATTTTTATTACTTTCTTTACATCTTTTTTTATTTCCTGGTTCCTTTTGCCTTGTTTTATACATAAACCTTAAATAAGCTTTGAATTGGGCAAAACTTTTTCACCTTTTTTTTGGTAAAAAAAGGACACACTTCATTTTTTTTCTTTTTAGCAAGAATGTTTCCTACAATATATATTTATTGGAAAACACCCAGATAATGAAATATCTATTATTCAATTTAATATAGCTTTATATTCTAAATTATGATGTTTGTCTATTTTTATTCCATTACATTTACCTAAGTATTTTAATTGTTTGTGTAGATTATTTATGAAAACTATGATAGTCATGATTTAAAGTTCTGAAACCACCATTGCAAAATTGTAACTGAGACAATGAAAAGGAAGATTTGACCTAATTGGCTCCATCTTGCTCATAACTTCCAAGTCATTCTTGTTCATTCCTGGGCGTAGGCTGAGTTAACTTTGGGAGGAACTTATAGTTTAGCTTTGAAACAAAGGTGATAATAGTCCTTTTCCAAAACAAACCTCCTTATTGTCTGTGGACTAGACTGCCTAAGGCCTCAGGATTAGAAGTTATGGTAATCTTACTAAATTCAAGATGCAGCTATTTTCATTAAACCTGTATCAGTGTCTTATTTATTAAATTACACAAGCAAAGATCATTTTGATTTGGGCTAGGTTTACAGTTTTTTAATCTCTAGGCCAAATTTTGACACTTTACAGTATTTGACAGGTGTAAGTATGAAATTGCTTGATTAATAAATTCAAACAAAAATGTATGCTTGCAGTTCTTAAGACATTTCTAATATTACTTTACCAATAATTTTAAAGCTGGCTTATTTATTGAAGATTGTACTTAAGTTACATAAACTTGAAAAAGCATTTGACTAATTTAAGTGATTTGCTTTTTCCTTTTTTTTTTCTTTGTGGTTGAGACAGAGTCTAGCTCTGTTGCCTAGGCTGGAATGCAGTAGTGCAGTCTCTGCTCACTGCAAACTCTGTCAACCAAGTTCAAGCGATTCTCCTGCCTTAGCCTCCTGAGTAGCTGGGATTGCGGGCGCCCACCACCATGCCCAGCTAATTTTTGTATTTTTACTAGAGGTGGGATTTCACTGTGTTGGTAAAGCTAGTCTTGAACTCCTGACCTTGTGATCTGCCTGCCTCAGCCTGGCAAAGTGCTGGGATTACAAGCATGAGCCACAGTGCCTGGCCTTTTATTTTTCTTTAAGCCAATTAGTTAGAGCTCTTTTATATATATTTAGTAGTGAAATATTTTGTACACAACATATAAAAATGTATTAGGTCTGCCAATGGAAGTACATTTTATGGATTCACAGAGATCCCCACTTTTTGAAAAACAGACATTTCTGTGTGTCTAAACTACATTCTTCCTTAAAAACCCAAGAGTACCCTCTCTTGCAATACTATTTTAGTCAAAAAATCAGGTGGAAGCAGAATTCATTCAACTGAGAGAAAGAAAAAAAAACTTTGGCTCAAAAAGACAATGTCTTAAGAGAAAAAAAAACAAAAACCCCAAAACACAAAGGCCTTTTAAATACAAACATGAAGACATGCGCAGACGCGCACACACACACAATCTTCCATGTTAGCCTTTTAATTAAGCAGCTGACTTTAAGCTATTGAGCTTCTTTAACAACAAAATTTTTTAAAAATCTTATTACCATATTTCAGCTAGGACAAACTGCTGCTAAACTAACAATGATCACACAAATTATAAAATTTCTGAGCACTCTAAATGTAAGCAGAAATTAACACCAGCTGGTTGTTAATGCTAACTTGAGTCATTTAAAAAGAAATTGCAAGAGAGAATCTCAAACTAGTTTTTTACCTAATGATGAGTCTTAGGCTGTAGATTGCTCTCTACCTTCCTAGAAGCAGGAAAAAAAAAAAAACCTCGTTTTCCCTGTCGGAAGCAAACTCAAATTCCATAAAGGAGTTAACTCCCTTCCATTATTGTGGAAGCAGGAAAACTTGGCTTCCTGTTGGAAGCAAGTAAAACTCCAAAAAAAAAAAAAAAAGTTGTACAGCAAAATAAATTTTAGATCTCAACCAAAGTTTGGGAGATCAGGGATTCTCCGGGTACCCTCAGACCTCAGCAAATTGTCCTATTGGTTTGAGCCATAAAGTTAGCTCATGCAGGTACCAAGCATCATTAGGAGATTTTTCAATGGTCAGAGGCATCTCCACTCAGAATCTATCCATGGTTACCTAAATGTGAATTCTGAAAATTTGTGACAGGTCTCAGTTAATTTAGAAAATTTATTTTGCCAAGGTTGAGGATGTGCCCGTGACACAGCCTCAGGAAGTTCTGATGACATGTGCCCAAAGTAGTGAGGGCACAGCTTGGTTTTATACATTGAGGGAGGCATGAGACATTAATCAGTATATGTAAGAAGTACATTGGCTCAGTCTGGAAAGGTGGGACAACCTGAAGCAAAGGTAAGAAGACTGGAAGCTGGAGGGAGCTTCCAGGTCACAGCAGGCGATATACAAATGGTTATATTCTTTTGAGTTTCTGATTAGCCTTTCCAAAGGAGGTAAATCAGATATGCATCTATCTCAGTAAGCAGAGGAGTGACATTGAATAGAATGGGAGGCAGATTTGCCCTAAGCAGTTCCAAGCTTGAGTTTTCCTTAGTGATTTTGGGGGCCCAAGATATTTTCTTTCACACTTCTTATCAGAAAGGGTCTCAATCCAGACCCCAAGAGAGGGTTCTTGTATCTCGCACAAGAAAGAAATCCAGTTGAATCTATACGGTAAAGTGAAAGCAAGTTTATTAGGAAAGTAATAAAGAATGGCTACTCCATAGGCAGAGCAGCCCTGAGGGCTGCTGCTTGCCCATTTTTATAGTTATTTCTTCATTATATGCTAAATGAGGGGTGGATTATTCATGCCTCCCCTTTTTAGACCATATAGGGTAACTTCCTGATGTTGCCATGGCATTTGTAAATTGCCATGGCGCTGGTGGGAGTGTAACAGTGAGGGCTACCAGAGTTCACTCTCATTGCCATCTTGGTCTTTGTGGGTTTTGGCTGGCTTCTTTATTGCATCTTGTTTTATCAGCAAAGTCTTTATGACCTGCATCTTGTTCTGACCTCCTATCTCATCCTGTGACTAATAATGTCTTAACTTCTTGGGAATGCAGCCCAGCAGGTCTCAGCCTCATTTTACCCAGCCCCGATTCAAGATGGAGTTACTCTAGTTCAAACACCTCTGACCTTTAGGAGACCAAGGTGGGCAGATCGCTTGAGGTCAGAAGTTCAAGACCAGCCTGTCCAACATGGTGAAACCCCATCTCTGCTAAAAATACAAAAATTAGCCATCATGGTGGCAGGCCTCTGTAATCCCAGCTACTTGGGAGGCTGAGGCGGGATAATCACTTGAATCCAGGGGGCAGAGGTTGCAGGGAGCCAAGATCGTGCCACTGCACTCCAGCCTGTATGACAGAGTGAGACTCTATCTCAAAATAACAAAACAAAACAAATGTCTTTGACATTCCCTCCTCCCTTTTATAAGAGAACCCTTAATTCTAAGGGTTGCAGAGGGACAAAGATCCATCTTCTGTAACTTCTTCAGGATGAATAGGGGCAATGATACTCTCTGGGTAACTATGAGGGTGGTTTGTATTCAGGGTAGAGAGGAGCTCATTCAGAAAGCATTAGTAATGCTGCGGGCCATTCATAACTCTTGAGTTCCAACAAAAGGTGATATCTGGAAGATTAATAAGTGTTCAATAAAGCATTGAGTAAGCTTATTCTTCATTCCTACACAAAGAGTACAACTGCAATATATTCCACAAAAGTAAAGCAAAATAATTAAAATTATCCTAGATAAACTAAATTAGAAGGCTATCCATGAACTAGGCAACTGTTGGAACTGGGCTGATACGGGGTTGCTGATGTGCTCAGAATTAGAATATTGACTTCAGATTTTTACATTACTCATCTTTTTTGTTTCTTTTGAGCAGCAACCAGAGATTACTGGTTGATTTACAGGGATAAGCAAGGTCAGCCTGAATTGCAGGAAAAAACTAAAAAAGAAAACAAACTAAAAAGAAAAAACCCCAAAACAAAAACAGAAACAAATGATGAGACTAGAATCTAATAGCAAGTGTACCATAGTTCTTAAAACATAATTTGTCTCTTCAGTTTCCCATTTTTACTAAAGACAAATCGTGATAAGACTGATTTGCTTTATTATATTTGTCCTGTTTATTTGTATAAAGAACAGCAAAAATAATTCTTTTTCATATTGACTTTTAAAATTGGCTTTGATGGAATGCTGTTCCATAAGGAATCTCAGATAAGAATTTTTTTTTTAAGCCAAGCCCAGCTATGGGTTTGTACCCTCAAATATTGATGAATTGGGTAAATATCTCTCCTCTTGCAGTCCCAACATAACTTGGGGCTCCAGGGCCTGTCAGAAAGGGGCATTCTTTACTTACCACAGGTCAGGAACCCTGTACAGGGACTATGAGGCCAGTTTTCCAAAGGAGCTTTTATTGGCTTTACAAGTTAAGTTTGATTCCTTAAATAAAGCACACCATTCCAGTTAAAGCCTTGGTAAAATAACCAACTTCTTCAATTGCTTTCTGTTACAAAAGAAAACAGATTCTTATTGCACTTAAGCAAATAAGTATATTGCCATAAGTTAAGAATACTCACAAATAGTTTCCAAATTTTGGAGAAATCAGAAACAAATATGTTCCAAATATTATTCAAAGGAGCATACTTTACTCAATTGCTGTAAGCTATAAATGGCTCAAAATAAAAGTTTCCATGACTCTGAAAACAAAACAAAGATCAGCAACATTTTAAGCAAAGTCAAAAAGATTACTTCAGACTTCTATTAGTTTAGTCCATGCAGTTAACTCCTGTTCTGCTTCATATTCATGAACATTTTCAGCTTTCTTTGAGAGTTCTGAAAGTTTTTTTTCTCTATTCCAATGTCACAATTTCCAAAGTTATCAGAAACCTGCATTCAAGAGCGCCTGGTAGAGTTCTATAGTGGATTGATCATAAACCACCTTTTAAAGAGGATTAAAACAAGACAACAATTGTCTGTGGATAACAAAATATTTTAGGGCAGCCACAGTTGAAAACACTATTGTTAAAGAAATTTGATTACCTCTGTGGCATGCAATGATTTTGTGTAACAATTACAATTATTACTGATAATGTACACTAAGTCCTATCAGAATTATAGGAATTTCACATAATTTTGGAATGCATACCAATAACATCTATACAAATACATCCCAAAGAAAGCCAAACACTATTTCACATTTGATAATGCTTCCTGTATGATTTTTATCCCAAATAAGCCAAATTTCACCTTTATATTAGGGTACTATTAATGTTAAACCCAATTCTTAATAATACCTTATAGACACATATACCCAACTTTAATGTTTGACCATAAAGTATAATTCTTGTAAACCTTTCATAACTCTGTATAAATTTTTGTTAAAGGGCAGATTATAAGCAGATTTTTGCTTTAAGAAAAACCTGTTGTGCTTTTAATTTTAATGTTTAATTTACAGAAAAACTGAATAATACCCCTTTAGCTTTAGCCAATATGTTCACACACACAAATTTTTCTACAAGATTAATTTTTTACAAATCTTTCATGATTTGTTCAAATGTTCAGCTTTATCTAACATAATTGAGAAGCTTTTTTTTTTTTAACATAATACAATCCTTTAACCTTCTAAACTTAGGCAAGACATCCACATTCCCATCCCTTCCTATAATCTTTTACCAGAAATACATTTCACTTTTTCTACATGCCTTGCATGTAAAAATGGTTTTTCAGTAGTCTCAAATACATATTACAATGTTAACTCTTAGCAACTTTTGATTTTGGTGAAAACCTTGGTAAGTAAGGAATTTTAATTATGTATTAGGTGTGGAGCCTAGTATACCAGACAGAAGACCAAATGTCTTTATTTTGCCAATAATTTTCAAAGCTGTTTTTATTTCGCAAAGATTACTAAAGTCATGTGAACTAAAAGGCATTATACTTTTTACTTTTCTGACAATATTTAATTTAAGCTCTTATTGTTATTAAACCTATTAATCAAAGCTCTTTTATATCACACATACAACACATATAAATACACAGGCAGATAGAAGAAGATTCAGTAATTGTAAGATTTTTCACTCTCCAGTTTTTAAGTTTATCTTTAAAAAATGCAGGCCAGAGAGACAACTTGGGGAGAAATGCCAGATACAGGTGACAGGGATGGAGGCAGCAAACCACATTGCCATGTATGCACCTATGCAACAATCCTGCATGATCTGCACATGTACCCCAGAACCTAAACTGCAATAAAATATATATATTTAAAAAAAGAATAAAAGAATGCAGCCTGGGTGTGGTGACTCATGTCTGTAATTCCAGCACTTTGGGAGGCTGAGGTGGGCAGATCACCTGAGATCAGGAGTTTGAGACCAGCCTGGTCAACATGGTAAAAACCCCATCTCTACTAAAAATAAAAAAATTAGCTGGGTGTGTTACCTGTAATCCCAGCTACTCAGGAGGCTGAGGCAGGAGAATCACTTGAACTTGGGAGGTAGAGGTTGAAGTGAGCCAACACCATGCCATTGCACTGCAGCTTGGGTGGCAGAGCGAGACTGCATCTCAAAAAAAAAAAAAAAAAAGAAAGAAAGAAAGAAAAAAGCATGCAGTTTCTAGGGCCTAATAAGCAGGCACAGCTGGAAGGCAAAATAGATATCCAGAAACTAAGGATCCCATTTTTATGTCAGATCCTGATTCCAAAAAGAAGGAATCAGCTCATCCACAAAACTACATTTCCTATCTGATTATTACACACCAAAGTTCTCTCATAATGTGGAGTAATTTCTGATACCCCCCAAAGTCAAAAATATCAGATAACACAATGTAAAACAGAACAGAACCTTAGATTTTGAGAGGAATCTATCCACTTTTAATTCCTGGGATTCCATGAGGAAAACAGAGGTTTTTCCCAAAAGAAGGTCTGTGGTGCTTCCTCTGCTTTTCCCAGAGTCCCAAGCTTGAATATTCACTTTTAATTAGGCTGACTTTTTTTTTTTTTTGATACAGAATCTTAATCTTGTCACCCAGGTCAGAGTGCAATGGCATGATCTCAGCTGACTGCAACCTCCACCTCTCAGGTTCAAGCAGTTTTCCTGCCTCAGCCTCCCAAGTAGCTAGGATGACGGGCACCTGCCACCATTCCCAGCTAATTTTTGTATTTTTTTAGTAGAAATGGGTGACTCATCTCTACTAAAGACCTCTCCAGCCTAACTAACTCTGAGATCCTGGACAACTCACTTACCTTTCTGGCTCTCAACTTTCCCATGGGTAAAATGACAATAACTACATGAGCTGGGTATAAAACAGTGTGTTGCCTGGAAAATGGTAAGTGTGGAATACAGGTGAGCAATTCTACTTCTCATTGTTTTCCTGTTACTATTGTTTCACCATGTAGAAATCTCTGCCTGCTATCAGGGTGCTGGGCAGTGCCTGGCCCTTCCCTCTGCAGCCTCACCAGCCCAGCAAGCATCAGAGGAGGAGGCTTCCAGGCTCATGCTGGGAGTGTTCTCGTCACAGCCAGGGCTTAACCTAGTGGTTTTCTTTGCCATCTTCCATTTGCTCCACCATGATGAGTGTAGAGAAGAGGCTAGCTCAGCTCCTGTTGTCAGGAGTATGGAGATTTCTGATGTTTTTTTCAGAGGTGAACTCATTGTAATCTTGATTTTGGTGGGTTTTGGCCTGCTTCTTTACTACAAGCTGCTTTATCAGCAAGGTCTTTATGGCCCATATCTTGTGCCAACCTCCTAGCTCATCCTGTGACTTAAAATGCCTTATCCTCCTGGGAATGTGGCCCAACAGCTCTCAGTCTCATTTTACCCCACCCCTATTCAAGATGGAGTTGCTCTAGTTCTGACACCTCTGATGTTTCCCCTGCTTTTTTTTTTTTTTTTTTTTTTTTTGATGGAGTCCTGCTCTTTTGCCAGGCTGGAGTGCAGTGGCACGATCTTGGCTCACTGCAACCTCCATCTCCCAGATTCAAGCGATTCCCCTGCCTCAGCCTCCTGAGTAGCTGAGACTACAGGCACACACCACCATGCCTGGCTAATTTTTTGTATTTTAGTAGAGATGGGGTTTCACCATGGCCAGGATGGTCTCGATATCCTGACCTCATGATCTGCCCTCCTTGACCTCCTAGAGTGCTGAGATTACAGGCATGAGCCACCGCACTCAGCCTTCCCCAGCTTTTTAAAGAAGAGAACCCTTAATCCTAAAGGTTGCAGAGGGACAAAGATCCATTTTCTATAACTTCTTTGAGTTGAATAGGGGCAATGATATTCCTAACTATTATGGTCTCTTGTGTTCAGGATAGATAGGAGCTTAGAAAGCATCAATATGTTGAGGGCCACTGAGAACTCTGAGTTCCAACAAAAGATGGTATCTGGAAGATTAATAAGTTTTTAATTTAAGAAAACATTCAGTAGGCTTATCTTGCATTTCTACACAAAGAGTACAACAATATATTCCACAATAGTAAAGAAAAATAAGCAAAATTGTCCTAAGTTAACTAAATTAGAAGGCTTTCTATGAAATAGGCAACCTTTGGAACCAAGCTGATATGGGGTTGTTAGATGATTCCAATATGTGTCCAGGATAGAATATTGATCCAGATTTTTACATTACCTATCCCTTTTGTTTCTTCTAAGCAGCAGCCAGAGATCACTGGTTGGTTCATAGAAATAAGCAGGGCAAGTCTAAATTGCAGGAAAAAACTCAAAAACAATTAGTGAGACTAGAGTTTAATAACAAATTGAAACATAATTTTTCTCTCCAGTTTCCCATTTTTACTAAAGACAAATCACGGTAAGACTGATTTGCTTTATTATACTTTGCCTAATTATTTGTATAAAGTGCAGCAAGAATAATTATTTTTCTCATAAACTCTTTTTAAATGGGCTTTAATGGAACTCTGTTCCATAGAATGAATTTTAGATAAGACATTTTTTTAGAATCACGCCCTGCCATAGGTTTGTACCCTCAACTACCTATGAGTTGAGTAAATTCCTCTCCTCTTGAGGTTCCAAGATAATTTGGGTCTCCTAGGCCTGTTAGAAAGTGACATTCTTTACTTACCACAGTCAGGAACCCTTTATAGGGTCTGTGTAGACAAGGTGTGAGGCCAGTTTTCCCAAGGGCTTTTATTGGCTCTATAAGTCAAGTTTAATTCTTTAAAGAAAAACACACTATTCCAGTCAAAGCCTTGGTAAAATAACCAGTTGTTCCAATTGTGTTCTGTTGCAAAAGAAGCAAATTCTTATTGCACTATATTGCCATAATTTAAGATACTCACAAATAGTTTCCAAGTTCTGGAGAAATAAGGTAGAGAAAAACAAATATGCTCCAAATTTTGTTCACAGGAGTGTAATTTACTTGTTAAGAGCTATAAATAGCTTAAAAGAAAAGTTTCCTTGACTAAAAAAAAAAAGATCAGCAACATGTTAAGCAAAAAGTCAAAAAAGATTACTTCAATATTTAATTTACAGAAAAACTAAATTCCCCCTTAACTTTAGCTAATATGTTGGCACAGAGAATCTCTTTTACAATTAGTTTTTCACAAACCTTCCACAACTTGTTCAAACCTTCAGGTTTATCCTAACTTAAAACAATTCTTTAACCCTTTAATCTAGGCAAAACCCCCCACATTTCCACGTCTTTTACCAAAAACACATTTCACTTTCCTTACATGCCTTACACATAGAACTGTTTCTTTAGTAGTCTTAATTACATGTTACAATGTTAATTCTTACTGACTTTTACTTTTGGTGAAATCCTTGGTAAGTTTAGGTTTTAATTATGTACTAGTGTGGAGCCTAGAACCCAGTCAGAGTGCAGATAAGGTCTGAATCTTTCCAGAGTCTAACTCCATGTGTCCCAGGCCTTACCTAAGTGTAAAACAGGCAAGTTGTACATTTAAGAGTCATAATGGCATTTTTGAAGCATTTAGGAGGGCTAATCACCTTTAAATTGTGCATTTCTTGCACAAATTCCCTTTTATAAATTCTTTCACAACATATACAGATGATCTCCAAAATGCTTGGACTTTTTGACTTGTCCTTAACATCCCTCTTTTTAAACAACCAATCATTTTAGTTTGGGACAAGAATTGACCACACAAATCCTTTCTTATATAAAATCTCTTTATAACCTTTGCATAGAGAGGGGGCATGGCTGATTTCACATGTCCACAGGACTTAGCTAGAAACTAATGCTCCAAAATAAATTTAACAATTTTTAACAGTCAAAGAAGCAGTTTATGACCTTAAAGCATTTAGCCAACTTAATATCTGACCTGCGTAATTTAAGCCAAATGTCTTTGTTTTACCAATAATCTTTAAAGCTGTTTTTATTATCCAAAGATTATTGAAGTCATGTGAACTAAAAGGCATTACACTTTTTACTTTTCTGACAAAATATTTGATTTAGGCACATATTTTAAAATCAATTAATCAAAGCTCTTTCATATCATACACACACCACGTATAAATACACAGACATAACAGAAGATAAAGGACTCATTCCACTAGCCAGGAATTGAACCCTGAACCCAGGCTGCCATTGTGAAAAGAAAAAGCAAGGCAACATGGTTCCAAGGACATACAAAACAGGAGAGAAACCTCATTTAGTTTTTTTTTTTTCACGTACCTGCAGCAAAGTTTATAACTGACCAGTTTGCCAGGCCATCTTGAACAGTGGGCTTATGGGGTTCTAAGCCCATGTTCTAACCTAAGGCACCCCTCTTTATGACAGAGCAATACAGAAAGACACACAAAGCACAACAGATTCACTACAGCTTAAGACTGGGCTCACAAATCCTTTTTTCTATTAACCAAAACTTTACAGAGGAGATAAACAGTGATTTTTGTCATTCCTTCAACTGGTTTGCACAGAGAAAGAAAGAAAGGGAAGGGAGAAAAACATTGTCTGTGGCAGGGTGGGGAAGATGAGGTGCTCAGGGAGGCCAGAGGAAGACATGCCCATTGCAGCCAACACTGAATCAAAAGTTCAGGTGGTCCCTCGTCAGTCACGAAGGGATCTTCTCCTGCCGCCCCATCAGCTCTCAACTAACCCCTTTTAGGGAGGAAAAATGTCCCTAAGTTCCATGATCCTGTACATGCCTCATTCTGTCACCCCCAGCTGTCAGCAAAGAGTGCAAGGCAGATTAATCCAAACAGAATAGCAGTTAACATCCCATAGTGCCAAACCCATCCTTAGCCAAGAAGGACTTTACTGAGAGGGGCCTCTAACCCGCTAAATCTTAGGAAGAACTCTAACCTTCCTATGTTGAGCCTCAAACCCAAGTTCAGTCAAGCCTCCTTACCATTTTTTTTTTTTTTTGCATCCTTACCTTTTATTGAGCGGGACCTTTAACCCACTCTGTCTTAGGAGAGACTCTGACTCCTCTGAGTTGGGCCTGTAACCCAAGCCCATCCTTTACCCAGGTGTATACACCCCACTTACCCACAGTTGCCAATCAGTGCTATACTCTATTTCCTTTGGGTTGGGCTTCTCTCAGTGTCGTCACTTCATGGTTCAGCAGAAAGATGTTACTGGAAAGGTGTCCCAATCCAGACCCCAAGAGAATGTTCTTGGATCTCACACAAGAAAGAATTCAGGGCAAGTCCCTAGGGACTTGTAAAGTGAAAGTAAGTTTATTAAGAAAGTAAAGAAATAAAGAACGGCTATTCCATAGGCAGAACAGCCCTGAGGGCTGCTAGTTCCCCATTTTTATGGTTATTTCTTGATGATATGCTAAACAAGGGGTGGATTATTCATGCTTCCCCTTTGCAGACCATATAGGGTAACTTCGTGACGTTGCCATGGCATTTGTAAACTGTCATGGTGCTGGTGGAAGTGTAGCAGTAAAGACAACCAGAGGTCACTTTTGTGGCCATCTTGGTCTTGGTGGGTTTTACCTGGCTTCTTTACTGCAACCAGTTTTATCAGCAAGGTCTTTATGACCTGTATCTTGTGCTGACCTCCTCTCTCATCCTGTGATGGCTATTTGGGAATGCAGCTCAGTAAGTCTCAGCCTCATTTTACCCAGCCCCAATTTAAGATGAAGTTGCTCTGGTTCATACACCTCTGACATAAATACCTAGTATGAGTGAAATCATACAGCATTTGTTCTTTGTGCCTGGCTTTTTTCACTTAGTGTAATGTTTTCAGTATTTATAATTTTTTTTAAAATGTAAATTTTATACTACATTGTGTTATAGGCATATAAACTGTTTATTAACATATTTCAAAAATTCAGGAAGTAACATATCAGACATGCAAGACCTCCACCACCTGAATTTCATGGAAGGTAACACTTTGCAGTGTTTGCCTCATAAATATTTCATGAAATTTTCACTGAGTCAGGTTCCACTGACTAATAAGCCAGCCTTCCTTGCGGTTCACACACAGAGAAGCAGGGTAGTAGAGAGGATAACAAGAGACCCTGAGCTGCCTGCCTGCATTCAAACCCAGTTCCCTTACTAGCTGTGTGGCTGTGGACAACTACACAATCTTTCTGTGAATCCACTTACCTTCTGAAAAATGGGGATGGTCATACTAATATCTACCTCCGTGTTGCTGTCATCAGAATTGAGTGAGTCAGTAAATTGCCTAGACTGAGGCTGGTTGTTATTCCTTCTTGGTTGCTGTCCTTCAAGATGTGGCTGCAACTTCCCTGTGGCCCTTTTCTTCCCCTTCGCTCATATTTTTCAGTTTTATTTTTTTAAGTCACAGTCTTGCTCTGTGGCAGGCTGGAGTGCAGTGGTGCGAGCACAGCTCACTGTAACCTTGTCTTCCCCAGTTCAAGTGATCCTTCTGCCAGAGCTTCCTGAGTAACTGGGACTACAGGCGCATGCCACCATGAACAGGTATCTTTTTGTGTTTATTTTTTGTAGAGAAGGGTTTCGTCATGCTGCATTGGCTAGTCTTGAACTCCTGGGGCCAAAGAATCCCCCTGCCTTGGCATCCCAGAGTGGTAGGATTACAGGCATGGGCCACTTACTGCACCACGCCCTTCTCTCATCTTTTAAAATTCCTCAGACATCTGGCACTTGACCACTATTGAATACCTCATTTGTCAGAAATAATCAGGTGTGGCATCGGCCTTCATCCATCCAAAAGAACTGGCAAGCATCTCCCCCAGTCTTGGGCAGGAACCCGCCTTGGTAATTCACTCCCATCGTCTCTGGCCCTCAGTCCCAGGGTAGCCACTTCCTAGCCCAGGACAACGCAGGCAGCACTCTCAGGTTTCTATTTTGGACCTGGTTAGGGGCTTCCTTTTTGCCTGGCACCTTCCATCTGTAAATACACCACTGTTTGCAAATAAAGCATCACAGAATCCTGCATGCATGTGGACAGTTTAACAAATGGAGCCAAAGGTAATGCTTTTTAAATTTGTAGGTAAATTCTGGAATGTTTTAACCTCAAGGAAATAATTTTAATATGCCCTCCTGCATCACTGTCCCATCCTCAGCTCATTAAGGATAGATTTTTGCCTGGATATAATTAATTTTTAAATGTTATTCTTAATAGAAAAGGTGCTTTATATGACAATTAAATGGCAGTCAACAGATTAGAGGGAAATGCTTATTTTACGTAAGTGTCAAAACAAATACACCTCAATGCATTTCATTGGCACTGCTCTTCATATAAAATGCTAATTATAAATTTCATATTAAAAACAAACACTAAGGCAAGTGACACCATTTTTGGCATATGGTAGGTGCTCAATGCATGTTGAATAAAATAGTGACAACGCCTTTGCCACAACTTTTGAGATGTGAGTATGCACTTGTAGCTCCATCCAGCTACACATGTATGTTCACAAGCGCATGAAATTTGCACACACTAGTTCTGACGGGCTCTCCATCTAGGCGCACCTGCTATTGTAATGGCGTGGATTGCCCTTGCTTTGCAATTCACAAGGAGCAGGACCAGGGCTGATCCTGCGGACGTGCTGCCCCCTGGTGGAAGTGAGAAGACTTGCATGGTCAACCAAATGAAAGAAAACAGTCACCATGTTAATAGCTCAGTTAGCTGTCATCACTGTATTTATTTAATGACCTGATAGATGAAGAGAAAACTGTGAAGGAGATGAAGAAGGAGCAGCCAGAGGAAAAGCCTCCCAGAGTCCAGGGCAGTGATGAGCACAGAGTAGCTCCCAGCAAACCTTTGCTGATTGATTAAAAGGATAAGCCTAAGTGCTGTAGATGTTGATTCAGAGACACTGATGGGTGAAGCTTGGTGCTGGCATCCACAGTGACCTGAGTGATTCTTCACAAGCACCGAGAATCCTGCTGAGTTTTGAAATTATTTAATATTCATTTTCAGCAATTGCTTAACCCACCCAGCACTATAAAAGAGGCTTCTCTCCATCAGCTTTTTGAGTTACAGCATTGAAAGGGCCAGTGATTTTCTACTCAAAGGGAGTTTAAAAGTGTAGGGACAAAATATACATTCTCGACAAGCACAATCCATGCCCTAAAACATCAATTCAGCTAGGCATCGATATTCGATGTGAAGTAGCAGTTTCACTCAGGTTCCTTCCAAGAAGAAAATAACATGCTTTGCTGAAAGGGGCAAACTGGGGAGCTGAGAATTTAGTGGGAAGATAATGCAATTATAGGTCAGGATGGACATGTTCGCCAATCTTCCTGCAAACCTTGAAAGATTTACGACCTCTAGCTATATGTGTTGCTAATTTATGTGTCACAGAGAGGCTGCCACTTAGTGGAGAGGCAAGGCAGGCTGCTAGCAGGAACTGTACCTTTAGAGCTTGGAACCAATCTTTAGATCTTTTTTCCGGCTAAGACTTGAGAAGAAAAACCCTAGTAAACCTTACATAGAGGGCTTGACTACAGACTAAATGTAACAAGTTTCTTTGGAGTGTGACCAAAAGGAAAAAAAAATTCATTTAACTCTCAGAAAAAATAAAGGAAGATCCTGCATTAAAGCCACTCTGTGTGTTATGGGGACAAAGAGATTTAATATAAGAATTAGGGTTTACACGAAGGGACAAGAGCTGGCGGAGTGAAACCAGCTGGAAGGTCATGGAAACAGCTGGAAGGTCAGACTGCACACCTAAGTGGGTGGTTCTCTAACATTTGCCTGGAAACTGCTGCAATTTTCAAGAAACTGGAAAATCTCCCACCAAACCTAGTGCTTGACAAGAAGCCCAGAAGCCACTGTGAACCTTGTGGCTGCTGTGGCCCCCATGACCTGAGGATAATTGCCTCTCTTCACTCTCTTCCAAAGCTCAGGCAAGTTTCTCTCATTGGAAAACTGAACTCAACCCGTAAAAGGCAGGAGATTTTAGGATAGGAAGATCCAGTGAGAAGCAGACGAAAGTGATGCAAAGCTGATGACTAACAACAGCACAACCTCAAAGCACCTAAATTCCTGCATTTACCTCCTCATTGTGTAACCGCCCAATGGGTTCACCTTGTCCGCAGCCCAGACAGAGTTGATTTATCAAGACAGAGGAATTGCAGTAGAGAAATAGTAATGCACACAGAGCTGGCTGTGCAGGAGACCAGCGTTTTATTATTACTCAAATTAGTTTCCCCAGAAACTTGGGGATCAGGCTTTTTAAGGATAATTTGGTGGGTAGGACAGTGAATCAGGAGTGCTGATTTGTTGGCCTGAGGATGAAATCATAGGGAGTCAAAGCTGTTCTCTTTTGCTGAGTCGGTTTCTGGGTGAGGGGCACAGAACTGGTTGGCGGGTCCAGGGGGGCCATCCAGTTGTTAGAATGCAAAAACCGGAAAAGAAATCTCAAAAGGCCAATCCTAGGTTCACAATAGGGTTTGAACCAAGAGTAACTGGTAATATTTAGAATCCAGCCCCTCTTATTCTAACTTGGTAGTGGTAACCTTTCACTTGTTTTACAGGGACAGTTTAGCTTTTTTTTTTTTCTTTTTTGACAGAGTCTTTTACTGTCGCCCCCTGGGCTGAGTGGCACAATCTCGGCTCACTGCAACCTCTGTCTCCTGAGTTCAAGCAATTCTTCTGCCTCAGGCTCCCAAGTAGCTGGGATTTCAGGCACCTGTCACCATGCCCAGCTAATTTTTTTGTAGTTTTAGTAGAGACGGCATTTCACTATCTTGGCCAGGCTGGTCTTCAACTCCTGACCTCATGATCCACCTGCCTTGGCCTCCCAAAGTGCTGGGATTACAGGCATGAGCCACCACACCCGGCCAGGGACAGTTTAGCTTTAAACTGTAAACTAACTTTCTGTGGCTAGTTAGGACTACACCCAGGAATGAACAGGGACTGTTTAGAGGTTAGAAGGAAGATGGGGTCAGTTAGGTTTGATGGCTTTCACTGTCATCATTTTCTCTTATGATTTTGTGAAAGCGGTTTCAATTATGTGGGACAAATTATTCATTCATGCACTCAATAAAGAGTAAGTACTTGTGTTGTGTCAGGCATTGGATTAGGTGATAGAGGTGGATTTTACTATGTAGAAGAATTGATTCCTGACCCATGTGAGCCGACATTGAACTAAAAGGGAGAAATGGTTTGCATATGCCAACTGGGATGATGCACAGGTATTTTTAGGGCTGTTCACAAGTATTCTGGCTCTCCTCCAGGCACATGCTAAGATTGTACTTGCCCACCTGCTTTGAAATTTGAAGAGACATATTACTTGCTTTGGTCCACAAAGTGTGAGCGGAAGTGATGTGTGTGATTTGCATTTGGAAGGTTTAGGAACGATCCATGATTCATCATGCTGTCTTCCCCCTGCGTTGGTAAATCTGTTGAGATAAAGCTTGGGTCAGCCTCAGTCCCAAGAGACTAAGCAGAGCCCCCAGCTGACCTGCAGTAGATATGCAATATGCAATATGATTGAGAAAGAAATCCGTGTAACAAGCCAATAAGAGTTTGGAGGTATTTGTTGTCACAGCAAAAGTAGCCCATCCTGCCTGACCTATAGCAAGAGTGAGAACAATGCCCAGTGCTAGGGTCCCTGGGGGAGGGGAGGACCTGCTTCCAGATTGCCTTGCATATTGGTTAATCATTCACCACGTGTGGCTTTGGCGTAGCTTGCTCTCTGCAGAAGATCAAAGAAAGATTAACTAGGGAGACACAGCTGTGGACAAAACAGACCACAAGTATCAATCCTTTTTTCGGATGCTATCAGAACATCTCCTTTCTACCCCATTGTTTTCAGCATGCACTGCCCCCACCTCTTGGTTTGACTTTAGATGATGGTGAACTGATCACTACAAGACTGGTGAGGATAAAATAACAGTGGGTGTTTTAAAAATGTTTTTTAAACATGATAATCAGACACAAGAACAAAACTGAAGAAAGGAAATGATCAGACTAGAGATCCACAAGGCCCCGAGGATTTACCATCCAACTTTAAGACTGGTCACAGGTTATTTCAGGGGAATTGAGAGGCTCTAGCTTGGTGTGTCAGTCAAACCTATGTGTAGCGGCAGGAACTCAAGCACAAAACAGCTGAGTTAGCACTTGATAACAAGATGACAGTTGAACAGTTTTTTAAGCTTATAAATGCTTTCTTTTCTTTTTCTTTTTTTTCCTTTTTGAAACAGTCTTGCTCTGTCGCCCAGGCTGTAGTGCAGTGGCGCGATCTTGGATCACTGCAACCTCTGCCTCCTGTGTTGAAGCAATTCTGCTTCTGCCTCCCGAGTAGCTGGGATTACAGGCGTGCACCACCATGCCTGGCTAATTTTTGAGATGGGATTTCACCATGTTGGCCAGGCTGGTCTCAAACTCCTGACCTCAAGTGATCTACCTGCCTCTGCCTCCCAAAATGCTGGCTGGGATTACAGGAATGAACCACTGCGCCGAGCCCAGTGCTTTCTTTTCTAATAATATATTCTGATCATATATATTTCTGATATATATTCTTTATATATAAAAAATATTTTCAACATTTATATTATACAGTATTTACTATTTATATATTTTCTAACCTTCCTTTTTCTCTTAATATACTAAAAATATTTGTGTATTTAAATATTCTTTTTCTACATGACTTTAAAACAACACATTTTTGTACTTAAAAATACATGAAATATTTATTATACAGACACACAAAAGGGCATGTATTGTATATACTGTTTTACGTTGGACTTTTTCCGCTTATTACATTGTGAATATCTATTTACATTATTAATTATTGCTCTAGGACATCATTTTTTAATAACTGCTGTGTTTCATTATACGAGTGTAATTTATTTAGTTAATTCTCAGTTGTAGAAAATTTATGAGTCCAGGTGCAGTGGCTTATGCCTGTGATCCTAGCACTTTGGGAGACTGAGGAGGACAGATCACGAGGCCAGGAGTTTGAGACCAGCCTGGCCAACATGGTGAAACCCTGCCTCTATCAAAAATACAAAAATTAGCCGGGTGTGGTGACACATGCCTGTAATCCCAGCTACTCAGGAGGCTGAGGCAGGAGAATCACTTGAACACAGGAGGCGGATGTTGCAGTGAGCTGACATCATGCCACTGCCCTCCAGCCTGGGCAACAGAGGGAGACTCTGTCTCAAAAGAAAAAAAGAAAATTATGGCCAAATATTTGTACATATCCATGATTATTTTTATTTTTTCAGTCTAGATTACTAGAATTGGAATAGCCAAATCAAAGTGAATGCATAATTTTAAGGATTTTGATATGTATTTCCAAAATACCCCATACAAGGGTTATTCCAATAGATGGTGTCACTAACAGAGTACTAGAATAACTTTTCCCTGAAACTCTCCCCACCCTTCCAACACTGGGTATTATTTTTATCAAAGTCTGATTTAACAGGTATTAAATGTGGTCTTATTTTAATTGAAATGTCTTTGGTCGCTAGTGAGGTATGCAATTTGGAATCATTCCACACTTCCCACGGCACCATTCTGGGTCTCTGGGCTCTGATCTGCTTGGTGAATCCTTCGCAGTGTTCCTCAGGACAACTTGGGGCCTTTCTGAGTGCAGGAGGGGAACTCCATCCCGATCTCAACCCTGGGCTCAGCTACCAACCACTAAAGCGTGTGTGGCTCGAGAATCCTTTAAACCCAACCACCAGGTGGCAGAAGAGGGCAGGGTTTATTATGACGGGCATTTATTGAGACAGAGTCTTGCTCTGTTCTCAGGCTGGAGTGCACTGGTGCAATCTGGATTCACTGCAACCTCCACTTCCAGGTTCAAGGGATTCTCTTGTCTCAGCCTTTTGAGTAGCTGGGATTACAGGCACCCACCACCCAGCTAATTTTTCTATTTTTAGTAGAGATGGGGTTTCACCATGTTGGCCAGGCTGGTCTTGAACTCCGGACCTCAAGTGATCCGCCTGCATCAGCCTTCCAAAGTGACAGGCATTTTACCGAAGGAGAAACCAAAGGCTTTCCCAAAATCGCACAGCAATAATTGACAGATCCGAAAATAGAACCCAGGTCTTCTAACTCCATATCTGGTACCTTTCAGGACCTCTGAAGTTAGAGACAAATGAAAGAAGCCGGGAAGTGGTGGAAATAGCCTCAAGGGATTTCTCCTTTGACAACTGTTCAGACAACTATTTTTTATGACCACAAAAAGGTTGAATCTGTCATTGAATGCATATTTATAAAGCTCCTACTACATGCCTAGAAGGGCAGTGTGGATACAGCAAGGAGCAAGAGAAGCCGCAGTTCCTGCCCCGTGGAGCTTCTCGTAGTGCGGCAAGCACACCTGCCTCCAGTGACACCACTCCTGCGTTCATTCACATCTCGGCTCTATCACATGACAGATATAGGATGCCAGGCACGTTTCTTAAACTGTCTGCTTCTAAATGTCCCCATCTCTGTAGTGGTGACAATAATCATACCTGACAACTAAGGTTGTAGGATTAAGTGGGATGACACATGTAAAAGCCCAGCATACATAGTACTTGCAAATATTAACCATGATTATTACTGTAATTCTCAAGTGGAACCTCTACAGATGAAACCATTTACATTATTAATAACAATTACAACTATTATTGAGTGACCATTTATTGAGTGCCTGTAAATCAGCGTGGACTTCAATACTTTGTATCTGTTGTCCTGTTATGAAGCAGGACAACAAATGTAAAGTGTCCTAAACTTCCTTGATGGTAATAATCCTCTGAGATGCTTTTTTTTTTTTTTAAAGGAAATATTCCCAGATTCTCCAATCTCCTTGAGCCAGGAGTTCCTCTAGAGGGCCTTGGGAATCTATTTGTTTTTAAATTTACTATTTTAGCCATTTTTGAAGTGTACAATTCAGTGGCATGAAGTACATTCACACAGTGCAGCCACCACCACCACCTGCCTCCGGAACTCTTTTCATCTTCTCAAACTGAAGCTCTGTCCACATCAGACACTAACTTCCTATTTTCCCTCCCCTCAGCCCTCGGCAACCACCATTCTCCTTTCTGTCTCTGTGAATTTCATTATTCTGGGCACCTCGTATAAGTGGAATCATACAGTGTTTGTCTTTTTGTGTCTGGCTAATTTCACTTAGCATAATGTCTTCAAGGCTTATCCGTGTCATCCATGTTGTAGCATGTGTCAGAATTTCCTTCCCTTTTAATGGTGGGTGCTATTCCATGGCATGTTTAGAGCACATTTGGTTATCTGTGCATCTGTTGATGGGCATTCGGGTTGCTTCCACCTCTTGGCGATTTCCCCTCTCACTCTATACACCATGGCAGCAGGACAACATCCAATGCTTTTCTGACTCTGCTAGAGACAAGCTGATCAGACAAACATGAACTCTTTTTGAGCATTTAGCACCCGCTGGCATCACCTGTGAATTCACCAGGTTTAGTGAAGCTTACTAAATTCCTAACAAACATTCCTTTCCCAGTGCACCCAGGTGCTCTTGACTGAACCAGTTCTGAGACCTCTCACTTCCTCTGTATTGAGGATCTGCAGCTCACTCCACACTTGCAGCCACAGGGCATGCCATACACCTGGGCATGCCATATGCCTGGGCACACTGTATGCCTGGGCATAACATACACCTGGGCATACCGTATACCCCAGCATGCAAATAAGGCCAGGCCAGCTGTGGCACTAGCACCATAGGCTACAAGATCCTCTCTTTGGGGTGCTATTCATAATTATGCCATAGACAAGTGGTCGACAAGCTGGATGTATTGTCACTCTGTGTGCAGGGATTGCTTCCCCTAAATTTGTTCTGAGTTCTTGCTGCTGCCTGAAGAAGAGTCACCACTTCTCATGGATGAAAGCAGAAAATGTCTTCTTCATCTTCTTTCTCTTCTCCTTCCTAAAAAATGAAACTGAGCCATCTATCAAAGAATGCTGGTTACCTCCTGCCCAGAGCTGCTATAGCAACAGAAGTTGCAGCTGGACAGATCATCCCACGATAGACCACATTTCTTAGCTCCCCATGCAGCTCTGGGTACCCTGAGAGTAGATTCTGGTCAATGGGAGGCGATTACAAGTAAAAGGAATGTGCAAAGCCTTTTCATTTTTAGTTTTCTATTGGCTGAAACAAGGATACTTTCTTCTGAGCCCCTTTTGACCATGCAAGCAAGAGTGACATACCTAGGCAGTGAGGGAGCAATGGCATGGAAGGAGCCTGGGTCCCTGAGTGTTCACGTGGAGCAGAGTCGTCTCCCCTGGATTAGCTTCCTCTGCACTGCTACACACAAGAGAAAAATAAGTATGCACATTCTTATCTCAGTCAGTTATGGTAGCCAAACTGATACTCTAATATAATAGCCTTTAATTAGAGAAAAAAGAAAAAAATAGGGGAGGGGTGAGGAAGATCTGGGAGGAGAGGTAGGTAGGAGGTAGGTGCAGGAGAAGGTGAAAAAAATACTGGACAGCAGATATTTCATTTATTCCAACCCCAAAAATACTGTGAGGCTCAGCCTTCTACCTTGGATTTGGAAAATCACACTCAATTTTTCTGTTGATTGTCATATAAATGTTTGATAAAAAAGCATAAGCATTCCTGAAGAAGACTATATCTTTTTTCTAAAAGTTCCAATAAAATGCTGCAGTATATCACTATAAAATGATTAAAGATAAGGCTGAGCCCCTGAATTTGTCTTTCCAAAGTATTATATAATCCACCTAATTATTCACTTTCCTTTTACATTTTGGGAAAATGAGACCTATTCCTACAATGATTTATGAAACTCGATTTTGGGTACTATAATCTATTTTGCTATTAATCTTTGCTGAAAACATTAAGAAAAATAAACTGTCTGGGATATATAGTATTCTCAAAGTCAACTACAAATAATTTGGAGATTATTCTTAGAAAAATCTGTTCACTGGCAGCTGTCCAATGAAGTCCTCCTCACTCCCACCTGGATGGCCATCTTAGCTTCCTAAGGAAGTGTGGCAGTCTACTATACCTGTGGCCCAATGAGCCATTCTTCTAGTATTCACACCCTTGTGTAGTCCCCTCCCCTTAACCTGAGTTGGTCCTGTGATTTGACTAAATCCCTAGAATTTGACAGGAAAACCAGGGTGCTAGTTCCCAGTTTCAGCCTGAAGCCTGGGCCGTGTCCACTTTTGTACTCTTGGGCTCCATGAGCAGCCATTTAAGTATACCAGCTGCCTGGCTGGAGAGACCTTGTGGAGAGGGAGAGGCTCCCCATTTGCACCGAGACCCAGACAACCCACTACTGAATGTAGCCACACAACACTGGCACACCCAGCGAAAGCCCAGCTAAATTGCAGATTTGTGAGCAAATATAATGATCGTTGTTTTAAGCCAGGAAAGTCTTGGGATGGTTTGTACATAGTGACAGATAAACAAATCATTAACCTTTCCTGAATTATATGGAGCTCTTACTCAAGTTTCCTAAATGGAATTTTCTCACAATTCCACTTGCCACACCATCTTCTGTTCTAAATTTTTTAGCCAGCGAGGATCACCATATACTGTTGTGTGGGTTGTACACTGTACCAGGGCAGCTGCTAAGGAAGCCAGTGGGGATGGCTTGCCTAGCCTTTGCCTGTAGAGGGCACTTTTTCTAAAGTGAATGAAAATGTCTTTTGGGCTCCCAGAGGTCTGATAACAGGTACCTTGTAGAATTGAACCCAAGATTGTTGACCTGGCCTTTAAGCCCCACCTTTAACTGCCTGCCGCCACCTTTGTCCATCCCTTCCAACTTTCTCCAACCCACCCTCTCATTACTCATCTCCAAGCTTGGCTTAGCCAGGTTACCCTGCCTTCCACAGTCAGATATCCCCATTCTGCCTGATGGGCAGCAGTGTACACGATGCTCCCAAATTAGGGCCATGCCTTCTAAAGGAGGATATAGTCCCACCACCAACCCTTTGAGTGCTCAGGCACCAGCACATTTTCAGTCTTGTAAACCTTAGAGGAGCTCATGTTTGCTTACAGGTGCATATTTTTTAGAGGTTTCCAAGCACGCTAACGTAAGAAGGGATGGTGTACCATGTGTTATTCTGCTTTTGGTCTTCATAGGTGGAGGGCTGAGCCCAGGGAGATTTGGAGCTGCTCTTTCCCCAGGGGGCTGTGTTTAATCTGTCATATCTGAAGCACAGGGCCTCGCCGTCTGAGCCAGGGAAGCCATTCTCCAGGGAAAATTCTTGCCTCACAATTCATAGTGCAACCAGAAAGCTAAATGTTCCAATACCCTGTGCAAATGGACTTTGTGACATGGGATATGCGTTGTCAAACTTTGTAATCTTACCCTTCATTCAATATTCAACACATTTATTTGATCTCTTCCTTTTCTCAGCGTCACCTTCTTCCTCCACACTCTTCCTTTGTTCCCCCCTTCCCCCTCCTCCCTGCCTTCTGGGAAGGGCTGGCTCAGAGTCACCTTCCTGTCAGGGGAGTGACCGAGGGGATTTCTAGCTGTGCAATTAGGGACCAAGGTGCTGACTGTTTTCTTTGACTCGAGACTCTAGATGAAGTACAGCTGCAGGCTGGTGGAATTAAAGGAGCCATCACCTTGAGAAGTGTGTCCCACACACTGTCCTAGGTTATACCATGACACAAGGCAACGTCCCCAACAGTAGGGAGGGAAATGATGGCATTCTCACCTGAATCCATGCAAGAAAGGGACAGGTTGCCTGGTCATGTGCCCTGCAAGCAGATGTGCTGTTCACTATAAGGTGAATCGTTGAACATCTTAGAGAAACTTAGCACTATTCAGGGTAGCGGGTGAAACTAGCAATTTCTAGCTGATTATTTATTGAGGCTGGCCCATTTGAGCCTGTGACCTCTACAAATATTGCAGGATGAAAGGCTTCTTGAATTATAATTGGATTCCAAATATTTGCCTGGAATAATAGCTTGGCAACTATATGCTGAGTACTGTGAAATAGAAGTAGTAGTAACCATATTTTTATATTCCTATGAGTAATAATTACCATGTTTGACTGAGCAAATATGCATATTAAGTACTTTCTATTCTCTCATTTCTTTTTGTTGTTTAATTTTATATATTTAAGGTATATGATATGATCTTTTAATATACAAAGTGAAATGGTTACTACAGTGAAGCAAATTAACATATCTATCATCTCACATGGTTATCCCTCCTTTTTTGACAAGAACACCTAAAACCTATTCTGGCAAAAATCTCAAATGCAACACATTATTATTCGATGTACTCCTCTTGTTGTATGTTAGAGTCCTCGACTTATTCATCCTACACATCTGCACATTGCAGCACTCGTCACAATAGTCAAGATGTGGAAACCACCGAAGTGTTCACTGACAGATGAATGGATAAAGAAACTGTCTGTCTATCATCTATCTATCGTGGAATATTATTTAGCCTTAAAAAAGAAGATTCTGCCACTCACCACAACATGAGTGAAACTGGAGGACATTATGATAAGTGAAATAAGCCAGACCCAGAAATAAAAATTCTGTATGATTTCACTATATGTGGAATCCTAAAAAAAAAAAAAAAAAAAAAAAAAGTCAAATACACAGAGATAGAGAATAAAATGGAATGAGGCAGGGTGGGGGTGCAGGGAGGAAGGAGAAGTAGGTCAAAGGATATAGTATCTCATTTAATCATTACACCAGCCCCATGAAATAGGTGGTATCTAGTTTTGGAGGTAAGAGATCCGGAGTTCAGAGGGTTTAAATAACTTTCTTAAGCTGGTAGGTAGTCGAGCTGTGATTCAAATTCGGCGTGAGGCCCATACTCTCATTCTCTCCTGCTACCCTGGCCTGCCCTTCCAGTCATGAGCAACATTACAAGACCAGGCTCGTCTAGGAGCAGGCAGAGGCTCAGTCAGCTCTTCCACACCTGCTGCCTGTAGCTGCCCCTGCCCAGCACTGCTACATGGCAGACCCTCTGGACTGCTCGGCCGTCACTCTGGGTTCTGCCCTTTACATTCGAGAAATTCTGGAGTAAAGCAAGTTTTGTTACACGAGTGACTTTATGCAGATTCTCTGGCCAAGTCTTAAGGCTCTGATACTACCAGGAAGAGGAAGTCTGGTCTGAGTCCAGTAGGGAGCACATAGTCCACGGTGGGGCTGATGTGGAGGGGCTAGGCTCTTCTCTCTCCCTGCTTAGATGTTTGTCCACATTCCATGACATGTAAAAAGAGTCAAGCCTGGGGGGCCTGACTTGGGGTTTGATGGGCATTTGCAGTTTTCTTGAGATACACTTTATGGCAAGGTATGGTGGATTACTCCTATAATCCGGCACTTTTGGAGGCTGAGGCCAGGAGTTCAAGACCAGGGTGGGCAACATAGCAAGACCCTGCCTCTACTTAAAACACACACGTGTACACACACACACACACACACACACGTGTACACACACACACGTACATACACACACATGAAATACACTTTGCAAAGTCACAAGGTGATTTTGTACCTGTTTCTTATCGCTGAGGCCATGAGAAAATCTAAATAAGATACATTAGAGGGAGTCACTATTCTGGATGAATTTCCTCCACCAGCAGAGGTAATGAGTATTTTGTAGAGAGAAAGCAGTCTTTCCTCTCACCCACTGCAGTAGGAGCTCCAGGAGGGAGGTGGCTTCAGGACAGGACTGGCACCAGAGGTGACTGATGGGAGTCAGCTGCTGGGTCATGGCTGCTGCTTAATATCCTGTCAATTTTGGGTTCATGAAATGTTCTGCAGGTTGATGTCAGTAGAATTTTCTCTCAATTTTCTTTCTAGGTCTGACCCTTGGGAAGAATCCAGCAGGAGGTAGGAGTGGAGAAAAGAGAATGTAGAGGAAGACAGTTTTATTCCCTTTGTGACCAAGAGGTTAGGTCGCTTGTGACGTTCTGAGTATGAAGGTAGACTTCATCTTTATTGATTTAAACTCTAAATCCATGCAGAGTAAGCATAATTGTAAACCCACTGGGCACAAGCTACTGAGAAAGGCTGTGTAGTCTTAGCCTCTGGATACCTCTGAGAAAAAGTTCAGTCAGCACTTGTCCATCCTGGGTGCTTTGATATTGTGCCTGAGTCAAGCCAGAGAAAGGGTTCAGAGAGAGACTCCCTCTGGAGACCTGGGAACTCATGAATTCGTTGAGGTGAGGGTGACTTCATGAATTCATTGAGGTGAGGGGATAATGGGACCAGCATACTGGGCTGGAAGCTGGACAGTTGGGTTTGTAAAGCTGAAATGCTCCACGTGTGAGGGGCTGTGCCGCCCCAGTGCCTAGAAGAATGCCACAGGCAGAGGATGCCCTCAACAGGAAAACATTTGTAATGATATTTTACAGTCACATACAGAAAGGTATGGTTATTGTTCTAATGCAGGATAGAAGCATTTCTAAATGTTTTTATTTGCATCACAGACCTCTGAATATCTGATAAAACCATGAATCCTTTCTTTCTCTTAAAACACACACACACACACACACACACACACACACACACACACACACACACACCACACAGAGCAAACAACAAAAATAAACTGTGCTAATACATTCATTCAGTCATGCTTTACATACAACTTCCGGACGCTCCTCTCTAACACCCACCCAGCTTAAGAAAATGCCTGACCTAGACACTGGTGCAGGCTTCAACTCTCTGACTGTAGTCAGGGAGAGAAACAGACTGCATAGAAGAATGAACAAAATAACAATGTTTAGCATCTGCCTGAGCAAAATACTACAGAGAACATCTCTGGAATTCTAATAGATTCATACAACCCTCTTGGAACAAATAGCCAGCCAAACTGGCTAATCTGATCTTAGCCAGTCTAAGTTAAAAATGTGCTCAGGCTAAAGAATGTGTCTGCCCCATGAATGTGGCCACCCTTCAGCTCACTGATACTTTTGTGCAAAAAGTCGTGATCCAGATATCTGAATCCTCCTCCTTCCTCCACAATGGGCTGCTATCCGGTAACGGCTGTGAGGTCCTGTTACTCCAGGGCGAGACTCCTCCAGGACACTCAGATGCCTGCCCAGAGCCCCGCTCATAGGGGGATCTGCGAGCTCCTGCCAAGGCCCTGGCTGTGTCCACCCTGGCCCATCTCGGGGGACAAGATTTTACCCTGAGCAACACACGATTTTTGGGTAAGGGCTGTCCCTGCTAAGTAGAATTTCATTTTGGATTCAGAGAATTCAGAACCGGAGCCAGCTCAACCCAGGTGGAAATGTAAAAAATCCACACCAAGATCAACTCAAACTGAGAGGGCCCATGGCCAGCGATGGAAAGTGAAAAGGAAAGAAACTAACTGAGCAAAGCTCTGTCCCACTTTCTCCCTCCAGCTGCGGGCTTCCACGGGAGAGCACAGAAGGTATTTGTACCAAATGCTTCATAAAGCCAGCCAGGGCACTCGTTTTTAAGGCCACAGTGCAATACCTTCTATCTTCGGGTGGTTTCTGGCATCTTGGTTATAGGATGTAAATATCCCCCATGGGAGATGTGCAGGTCACCCACCTGACCAAGCCTGTGCTCCCTGGGATCCCAGAGATCAGAGGCCTCCTGGAAGGCAGATGGTGCCAGGCGTGGATGTCGGCTCCTCTCCCCCCAGCTAGATCAAGTGGCAGCAGCACAGGCAGCTGGAAGGTACCCACAGAAAGAAATCGAGCACCATGTTCAGAAAGATCCACTCTATCTTTAACTCCAGCCCACAGAGAAAGGCAACAGCCGAGAACCCCTTCTACGAAGGAGCCAGCCCCGCGGTGAAGCTGATTCGAAGCAGCTCCATGTATGTGGTTGGGGACCACGGGGAGAAATTCAGCGAGTCCTTAAAGAAGTACAAAAGCACCAGCAGCATGGACACCAGCCTGTACTACCTGCGGCAGGAGGAGGACCGGGCGTGGATGTACTCCCGCACTCAGGACTGCCTGCAGTACCTGCAGGAGCTGCTGGCCTTGCGCAAAAAGTATCTCAGCAGCTTCAGTGATCTGAAGCCCCACCGCACGCAGGGCATCTCCTCAACCTCCTCCAAATCCTCCAAGGGGGGGAAAAAGACCCCTCTCCGGTCTACTCCCAAAGAAATAAAGGTAAGTGCTGCTAAGCAGTACAAGTCAGATGTGGATTCTTCTAAGAGCCTTGGACAACTGTTTGAAAGCTTCTTCCCACCTATGCATGGCCTAATTAATCTGACACATTCTGAGCCACGGTCCAATAGTCCTCAGAAGCTTTACGTGGCCATCTCCCCAGCCTGGGAAAGGGTGGCTAAACCCATGTTTATTACGCATTTATTGATTATTAACTTTTATTTTAGGTTCAGGGGTACACATGCAGGTTTATTATATAGGTAAATTGTGTGTCACAGGGTTTGGTATGCAGATTATTTTGTCACCCAGGTAATAAGCATAGTGCCTGATTGGTAGTTTCTCGATCCATGTTTATTTTTAATACCCAGGAAGTAAGAAGGAGCAGGTAATGGTGTCCACAGAGCAGCTCGGTGGGGAAGACATGGGCTTTGGTGTCAGGCGGCCCTGTATTTGCATTGCATGCCTGTCATTTACTGCCCAGTGTTATAGGTGAGAAAATGTTTGCACAGCATTTGGACGACAGCAAATTATTTTTCAACAAATTGTGAGGTTTTTTAAAAAAATTATTATCACATCTAAAAATTCTGGTGAAAAGTGCAATCATCATATGACTGGATGTTTTCAAATGTTGAGGTGCTTAGCCCCTTCAAGCCGGACGACTGTAAGACTCCTCCATCTGTACCTTGGACCCACGCATGGTGGCGGCTCAGGTATAGCCACAGAGAGAGTCTGTGTTTTATGAGATTCCCGATGGCTTTGAGCACTGGGGGTCTCCAGACAGTCACAAGCCAGAAATGAGTGAAAGAAATAACTTGCATTTATCTCGCTGTTTATGCTTATTGCAGTGTTTTGCATATATCATATTTTCTTGAGCATCCCAGTAAAGCCAGTACAGAAGGCGGGGAGGAACTCCTTCAGTATTACAGAAGGCCAAATTGAGGCTCGGTGACCCACCTGTAGGTGCTAGGTCACCTAAGTTTAATTAACAGCCAGCAATTCATCCCGTTACTGTTTCCTTCATTTCCTCAGACTTGTTTTTATTTAGAGACAGGGTCTCCTCTGTTGCCCAGGCTGGAGTGCAGTGGCACAATCATAGCTCACTGCAACCTCAGCCTGCTGGGCTCAAGTGATCTTCCCATCCCAGCTTCCCATCTCAGCTTCCCAATTAGCTGGGACTATGTGCACCTGCACCACACCTGGCTAATTTTAAAAGTGTTTTTTTATAGAGACAGGAGTCTTCCTTTGTTGCTCAGGCTGGTCTCAACTCCTGAACTCAAGCAGTCCTCCTGCCTTGTGCTCTCAAAGTGCTGGGATTACAGGTGTGAGCCGCCAAACTCAGCCTGTTTTTATTTATTTCTAATGCCTGTAGGTTGAGGCTGTTTTGTTATATACCTCCATCAATCATTTTCTTGATGACCTGATGAGATGTTTGAAGCAGGCATGTCTCCCACTTCCTTGCTTTCTCCCCAGAGTGTCCTGTAGGCCGAGCAAGCTCCATTAATGTTGCATGACTGATTGACCCACTAAAAAATCTCTAGGGCTTGGCCTAACTCAATTGGTTTCAACTGTCTGCATGCTATACCAGGTGGGAGCAGTCTAAATCATCATTTTAACTCTAAAAGTACGTCAGTGTTGGGGGCCCATACAAAAGAGTCCTAGTCATGGGTCCTGGAGCTGACTCCGGGTCAGCCAGCTGTAGATCTGTGGGTCAGCCGCCTCTGATGACAGAGGGGGTTGCAGTGGTTTCTGGACCCCCTTCCAGTTTGAATATTCTGGGGTTCTAGCCACTGGCTAGATTTCCTCTAGGCACTACGTTTCCCTGCAGATGGAGCTCTCCCTTACAGGAACTGCCTTCCTTTCTTGTTGAGCTGTCTGAAGATGGAAGGGATAGAAGCAGAATGCCCAGCTCTAGCCCTTTGAATGGCTGTAGAGAGGCACCTGGGCCTGATAGAATGTAGGGTTCTCCTTTGGAGATGCCTCTCGCCACAGTGCAATGGGAAAGAGTTTTGAAAGGACACTGCACTGAAGTCAGTCAGACCAAGATTTGAATTTTAGTTCTGCTATTTACCAGAGGTGTGCCTTTGTCAAGGGAAGTTCACCTCTCTGGGTCTGTTTTTCTGTCAGGTAGTGATGGAAATGATAATGTGAGGAGCAAGCTCCTGCATGTAGTTGCTCCTGGCACATACCAGGTGCTTCCTCCAGTGTTCACGGACTCTGAAATGCTGGGTGCAGGAGGCTCTTAACAGTCTTTAGCAAAGCTGCTCCCCTTCCCCATGGCTCTGACAGAAAGAGCTGTATGCTGGGCCCGCCTGTAAAATGATAGGTGTAGCCAGGGTGCACCCTGGCTGGCAGGGTGGCCCATGGCTGCCTGCATCTCTGTGTACTGCAGGGACAGGGGACCAGGAGGACTCCTTCACCCTAGAATGCCATCACCCCATGCTTTGGGAGAAAACCCTGCTGAGGTTCCATGTTTAGGGAAAACACCATTCTTTCCCCTGACTACCGACTATGAGTTGAACTGTATCTCCTCCAAATGTAAATGTGGCAGTCCTAATCCCCAGTACCATAGAAGATGACCTCAGTTAGAAATTGGGTGACTGCAGATGTAATTAGTTAAGATGAGGTCACGCTGGAGTAGGGTGGGCCACTGATTCCATAGGACTGGAGTTTTCATAAGATGGCCATGTGAGGACAGGGAGACACAGGGAGAATGCCATGGACAAAAGCCAAGGACCTACCAGAAGCCAGGAGAGAGGCCTAGAACAGACCATTCGCCAGCACCTTCAGAGGGAGCATGGCCCTGCAGACACCTTGATCTCAGGGTCTGGCCTCCAGAACTGTGAGACCTGTAGCTCCGAACTACAGAAGCCACTCCGTTTGTGGTGCCTTGTTACGGTGGCCCTAGGAAATGAATATACCACTCTCCAGAATTAGCTTCTTCTCTTCTCCGGGATGGGTCTGAACACACCTCTGTTTTAGCATTCCTCACATCCTACTGTGGTTTGTTAAAATGTGTGTCTCCCTGGTAGGCTGCAGTGAACTTGGTGAGCTTGAAGCTGAAATGGTGTCTTCCTCATTTTTCTGTCTCCTGAGCATAGGAGTGAATACTATCAGTCATTTGTAGATGCTTTATGGACTTTAAAATCTGATGTCTTTTGTGCCATGGAGAAGGGAGAGGCCTCCATACAGGGAGGGAGCAGTGTTCTCTGTGGCTGCGGGGCACCATGGCAGGCCTTCCCTCCATCCAGATACCAGTCCCTGGCCTGGTCACAGGACCTAAGTTCCCTTGTCTGTCCCTTTTTTGTGGTAAGATTAAGTTTAAAAGCGGCTTTTAAACTATTTTGATTATGATCCATTGCAGTAAGAAATATATTTTGGATATTGACCTAGTTTACCTAAACACACAAACAAAACAAAAGCTTTATGAAATAGACTTACTCCTGCCTTGCTTAGCACTCTGATGTTTTCCGAAGCATTCTATGCTATTCTAATTTTCTTTTAAAACATCATCACGACACAATAACTTGATTTCACAAGCCATTACTGGATCAAGACATACAGTTTTCATACACTGGGGTGAGGCTTTCTAACAGGTCCTGTTGACATGTGAATGGCATCCAAGGCCAGGGTACCAAAGGGTCTGTTATCCGAGTCCCCTGGCGATGCCCAGAGCCTAGAAGACCACCCATGAGGGGCGATGGGGGGAGAAAGTCAGGGCACACTAGAAGCGAGGTGAGTCTCGGGTGTGCCTGGGAGCTCCCTGTGGGACTCTGCATGGTGGGGGTCTCTGCCAAGCCCTGTGGCAATGTACTCCCCTCTCAGAATAGGCCATTATAAAAATGAATGTTAAAAATCAAAACAACACCACAAATCCATATCTGAGGATTTTTGTGTCAGTATTGGAAAGGAGCTGCAGCTTGGGACTCATTGGATGCTAAAAGGTTGGAATTTCTAACCCAGGGCATACCGTGTGTGGCAGAAGGATGGCATGTTTGAAGTGTGTCTGTCAAGGAATGTGGTCTCTGAACCAACGGGACAAGCCTCCTCCTGCTCTGGGCACCTTGGGTGTTTCTTGCCATTAAGGAGGAACAGTGATGTTCTCCCTATACCCACTTCCTCTGCTCCCGTGCCACAGCCCAGGCACTGTCAGAAACAATCAGCTGTTATTCCTGACTTCTAATCACTCTCCAAACCTGACATGTTGGCTATTAACCACAGTCTACAGAGGAGAAACTGGGGCTCGGGGGTGTTAAGAAATTTGTGTAAGGCCATGCACCTGATGGAGAGAAAGCCAGGATTTCATCCCAATCTCTATCATGTCAGAACTGCACTCCTGTCAATGTATCCACAGCGTCTTTTGACTGGAAAACATATTTCGATCTTGAATAACATACAAGATGCAAGAGTGCATCTTAGGATGCAGTGCAGAGGCTGCTTTACCCTGCACGCCTGGGCCAGGGAGAGTCACCAAGGAGGTACCTGCCTCCTACTGCACATGGGTTCCGTGTAGGGCGAAGCTCTCACAAAACGGGAGAGACTGGGCTTCTTTCATTCAAGGGAAACCGGGCTGAAAGGAAGTGGCCAAAAGGTGTGCTTTAAACTGTTTTCTCCCCACAATCCATGGGTCAAATTTATCTCCATCTGTACTTCTCTTCACCTGGCTACCTGTGATTCCAGTTTTACTCTAGATCTCCATAGCATTGAAATACTGAGTTTATATATCGTCTACTTTTGCACTTCTCAATACAGACTAGGAAAAGATCTGAGGAAACAGTGCAAGCACAGCTACGACGGAAACTTCATGATGGGTAGGCATTATGTCCTCAAATCAGTTTTCAACAAAATACTTTCCTATCTCCCAGCTCATTCTACGAAGTATCTGAGATGAGTATCTATGGCAGCTGAATTAGCTTCTGTATTATGTCAGAACTCACACTCTTGGCTGGGCGTGGTGGCTCACGCCTGTGATCCAAGCACTTTGGAGGTCAAGGCAGGCGGATCACCTGAGGTCGGGAGTTCAAGACCAGCCTGACCAACATGGTGGAACCCCGTCTTAAAAAAAAAAAAAAAAAAGAACTCACACTCTTATCAATATGTCCACAGCATCTTTTGACTGGAAAACATATTTTGATCTTGTGTAACATACAAGAGGCAAGAGCATGCAGAATTGTTAAGTAGCAAGAGAAACTGGAAAATCAGAAGAGAAAAAACATCCATAGAAAATCGAGACCACTCAAAAGAATATGCAGATCATTGGAGCTAATTCGGCTGCCATGGATGAGCCTTAGATTTGGCTCTGTTCTTCCTGGAAGGTAAGATAAAAAGAGCTGAACTTGTTTCAAAATTCCCATGATCTGAGAAGAACCATACCCATTGCTTAGGGGAGTGAGATTTTTTCCCTGACTTTGAATTTCAGAATATCTCATATAGCACTTGACTTAGGGAATTTCGTGTGATGTGGTTAATGATGCCCTTAATAATACTTTAGTAACAGTTTATTAATATATTGTTCACTTGTCCATTAACATGTATTTATTGAGCACATACTATGTGTCAGGAGTTGCTCTAAATGCTGGTGAAGAAGACAAAGTCCCTGTCCTCATGTGGGGAATCAGTCTCGTGGGAGAGCAAGGCCAGAGTTGCTGGCGGTGATTTCTCAGAGCCCCAGCTGTACCAACACCGGGGTGGCGCTGAACTGTGTCTTAGTGAGAGACTACAGGTTGGCAGCTTAGCTGAGTTCAGTAGCTTCTGCCAGTCTCTTCTGAGCCCAGGGAAGAATTCAAATGCCAGAGGTATGGAGAGATCACACACCCTTCCACTGGCCTTTGTCAAATTCCTCTGAAAACGTGGTTCACCCCAGGAGAGAAAAATGTCTGTGAAAAGTAACAAGTTGTCCTGCTGTGTTTTTTGCTATTCCCACTCCACCCTGCACCCTAGCATGTTAGACAGCCGATTGCTCCCTGTATGGTTTGTTCCAGGGTCACGTATGGGATGTGACTGGCTTCGGCCTCTGTGTGTATCTGTCCTCACTTTCTTGTTCTTACTCGTTCCTTCAAGCTGCAGCCCTCTCCTGCTGTGACGAGCCCTGAGTTATTCTACTTCCCTTTTTCTCATCTTCTCATAAACATCACTTTTCTTAGCTTGCCTTTTTTTTTTTTAATAATAGCTTTAATTCACATACATAAAACTCACTCTTTCAAAGTGTACAAGTCAGTGGTTTTTAGTCTATTCAGAATTGTTTAATCTTCACCACCATCTAATTTGAGAACATTTTCATTAGAAATTGAAGCTTTCTTTTGGTGGGGTATAATAAATGTAACATGACTTTTACCATTTTCACACAGCACTTCATAGTTCCTGAAACGAGTGCATTTTACTGTCCTCAAATTATGGGTGATGAAGCCTATTACAGTTGCCAAATTCTTAAGAAATTAAATGCTTTTCTCAAACTCCTGGACTCAGGTGATCCGCCCACCTCTGCCTGCCAGAGTGCTGGGATTAGAGGTGTGAGCCATGTGCCCTGCCTACCAAATGCTTTTCTTTGAATGATTTTGTATCAATTTTTTAAAAGTAAAAGTGCATACTACTAGATATCTTTTAAAATGTTAATAGACAATAACCAGGGTCCTTCACACTAGACTCCCATGAGCTTTTCCAAATTATCATTTATATACATGCATAATAATTCATCTAAAAGACTATTAAGCCCTAATTAACGTATTTTTAGAACACTTTATGGAAGTATTTTTAGTAGTACCCCAGAAAATGAATTCCTTAAAAGCTCGTGGACACTCTCAAAGTACATCATTAAGAAATCAGGAGGATGTTTTGATAAAAGGTTTGACAACTATTTCTTTAAATATGAAACAGTCTTTTAAAGTAAAATACTTTAAAATTACCATTTTAACTGTTTTAAAGCATACAATGCAGTGGTATTAAGTACATTTACAATGTTGTGCAGTGATCACTACCATCCATAACTTTTTCATTCCAAACAGAAACTCTGCACCCATCGAACACTAACTCCTCATTTCCCCCTTTCCCCAGTCCATGGTAGTCTCTATTCTATTTTCTGTCACTGTGAATTTGCCCATTTTAGCACCTGACATAAGTGGAATCATGCAGTTCTCCATCTTCTGTGTCTGGCTTATGGCACTTGGCACACCGTCTTCAAGGCTCGTCCGTGTTGTTGCCTGTGTCGGTTTCCTTTCTCTCTATGACTGATCAGCCTGGGTTTTAATGGGAGGTGAAGAGGAAAAGTTGAAGCCTGTGCTCTGCGTCTGACTAGAGTGCTTGCTAGCATTTGGGGTCCTCCCTGAGGCCAGCTCCCCATACCTTTAGGGCCAAAGGAACAGCAACAACGACAGCCACTTTGAGAAATGGCCACTTACATGGCCCAGTCCTGGCTAGATCACAAAGAAGAGGCTTAGGAGGCTGGCAAGAGCCAAGCTGCTGTTTTGGGGTTGCAGCAGAACCCTGTGGAACCCCATGGCTGCCATGCAGTCCAGATGGTTCACAATGAACACTTTCTCAGGTGGGGCTTATTGGTTGATATTGCTTGGCTCTGTGTCTCCACCCAAATTTCATCTCAAATTGTAATCCCCATGTTTTGCCCCATGCTGTTCTCATGCTAGAGAGGGAGTTCTCATGGGGTCAGGTGGTTTCAAAAGTGTGGCCCTTCCTCTCTCGCTTGCTCTTCTCTTTCCTCATGCCTTGTGAAGAATGTCCTTGCTTCTCCTCACCTTCCACCATGATTGTAAGTTTCCCGAGGCTTCCCCAGCCATATGGGACTGTGAATCAATTAAACCTCTTTCCTTTATAAATTATGCAGTCTCAGATCTTTTATAGTAGTATGAAAATGAACTAACATACTGGTCACAGTCAGAAGAAACCTCATTAATTCTCTCACGGATCTCTGAGTAGCTTGGATTTCTGATCTATCTGCCTAGATGAACTAGTTACAAAATATTTACCCCTCCTGGTCCCTTAACTAATGAAATTCACCTGTTATAAAAATGGTTTAAAAAGAACTGATTGAATTCTAAAGAATACCTGCCAAAAGTGATTGATTTTTAGTGAAAATAGTTTTATTTTGAAAATAGTTAGCTTTCAGAATCAATTTTCTATTAAGGCCACTTGGCCTTGGTTCATAAAATGAGACCATATCAATAGCCTGTAGGCTCTTCCTCCTACGGCAGTAGGGTCTGAGTCCAATTCATCTAAAAAGACTCCAAATTATCCATATAATAATTACATATGGGACAGGAAGCAGGTTCTGGATCTGTTTTACACCACTGAGATTTATTTTTCAGATCTGTTGAGAATTTCTGCAAACACAGTGGTATTAAAATGCAGGTTTTCTATGAGCATTGGTTACTGGTGGGGCTGGGGAGCCGTCTCTGTCACTCGGCCGGTGTCTGGTTTACAGAGTGAAAGGCAGTCAAAATTCAATATGAACTGCAAAAAAATTTCCTATTATGCTTGGCAGAGCTCTCTGCAAGATGGCAGACAGTATAATAATGATTGATAACCATGCATATGATTCCTGCAGTCCCTCTCAGTCAAGCCACAAGACGTGTAATTATATTCCTGATCTATCCTCCGAGCACAAGCTGTTTGCTCTGCCTAGAAACAATACTTCCTCCTCTCCTTTTTCCCTCCCCTACACCACCTTGTTCACCTGGCTAACGTCTTGTCCTTCGAGACAACAGAGACAGCACTTCCAGAGAAGCCTTTTCTCACATCCGCAATTTAACACAATGGATTTCCCTCCTCCCTGTGTCTGAGCCTTGTTTTAGCACTCAGCACACTGTAATTGTCGGTTCTTTTGCTTATCTATGCCACCGTGAGCTCATTGAGCAGAGGCATTATATCTTATTTATCTTTTTAATTACAACCTCTAGCATGGTTTTAGGCACACAGTAGGTGCTCAGTAAACCAATTACCAAAGAAACTCCAATTGTAATTTAAGAAGGACACTGTTACAAACTTCTATGGAAGATCTGGAAAAGTCATAGGTCTGTGGTTTTGATGAGCAGAGGTTTGCCTTTTCTTTTTTTTAGTGGAGTAGAATATAGTTTGAGTATACTTGTGTGGAATCGTATCCTAATAACCAAAATAGCCACTATGTAACTGATTAGAGACCACCATCAAAAACACATATACATTTTTTTTCTGATAATAAAGTTATATTTGCATATAGGATGAAATTCATAAAACACAGTAAAGTATAGGGAAGAAAATAAAAATATCTTAGAATCCCACCATCTAGATGGAGATACTCATTATATAATTTTTGGTGTATTTTCTTTCAGTCATTTTTTCTTGTGCATTTGCACATATGTGTATTGGGGTCATAAGATAAAATGAAGAATGCCTAGAAAAAATCAGAATTTTTTAGTATAAGGATGTCCCATATAATATTTGGCATGTATTTATATGAAAAATTATTCATTGTTTATCTGAAATTAGACTTCAACTGCCATGCTTTATTTTCATTTGTTAAACCTGGCAACCCCAATGTCCATGTATGTATAAATGTACTAAATTTGGTTCATACCATATATACATCTTTGTATTCTCTTCTCAGTTAATGTTATATATTGTGGGTTCTTTTCCATCTCATTAACTACTTTTTAAAAGCTAAAGCTTAAAAGACAAATTTAACAACTCACCTTCTTTAAACAATTGTTAAAAGTTATGAAGAAACACATTTCACTCTGTGTCTATAAGGCATTTTTTTTTTTAGCAGAGATTCCTAAAGTGTGATTAATGAGTTGAAGGCCAGAGGTCATTAATTTTTAGAGGTTCTGTTACATATTACTTTCCAGAAACATTTTACCAATTTATGCTTTTCATCAACAGTGGGTTTCCAATAAGCTCTTCTTATTGCACTTTGTCAGCAGCAGGTACTGTCATTAATTTTAAGTTTTCCAGTTTGATAGATAAATTGCAGTATCTTAAGGTACTTTTCTTATTGCTTGCATAATGACCTTTGCAAAGGGTCATTGAAAAATGACCTTTTTTATCATCATAAAAAATGCATACATCTTATTTAGTGGATTGTTCATTCATGTCTTTATACATTTTCTTTTGGCTATATTGAAGTTTGTTATTTATTTATAGAGACTCTTCTTGTATTTTGTTATGTACAGAGATTTTTAAGGATATTGGTGCATTGTCTTCTATATGTGTTAAAATACTTTCTCCAAGTTGTTATGTATCTTTTCATTTATTTGACATTTTCTGATGTGCAGGTACTGCTTTTTCGCTTCTTCAATTTTTGTCTGTTATTTCTTCCATTGCTTTCATGCTTAGAAAGTCCTTCCATGTATCAAGGTCAATTGCATATTTGCCATATTATCCATTTTTAATAGTTCTTGTTTTCTTTCTTTTATTTTTTTTTAAAAACAATCTCTTTGTCTATCAGCAAATTATTTGGCTATGTAGGAGGAACTGAGAATGCAACTTGAATGTTTCCTGAATAGCAAAGTTTCCCAACACCATTTATTGACAACTGTTATGTATATAATGGTGTACATTCCTTCTCTGAGTGGGTTGTGACATTTTATTTGCTGTATGTGAAGATTTTACAATATGCTTTAAGTCTATTAATTCCATTCTATCAGTTAGGCTTTTAACAGTTTGATATATATGAGCAACATTTTATTAACTTAGTGTTTTGTTAAAGCCAAATGATCATTTAGATGACATATAAAGCCAGGAGTTACAAGGGGCTGGCAAAATAAGTAATGGCTTTAAGATTATAAAGCTGGGCCATGTGAAGTGGCTTATCCCTATAATCCCAGCACTTTGGGAAACTGAGGTAGGAGCTTTGCTTGAGGCCAGGAGTTCAAGGCTGCTGTGAGCGATAGTCACAGCATTGTACTCTAGCCTGAGACGGAGAGATATTCTGCCTCTAAACAAACAAAAACAAAGATTATAAAGCTGGGGAAAAAGTAAGCCTAACACCGTCAGTTGGATCCAGTGAGTCTACAACCTCTATTACCAGAAACAAAAGATATGCAGCTGTACTCCAAAAACTATTTTAATGTTGAGTTATAATAGATCATATCATGATTTAGTTATACTAGAGTTTCTCACAAACTTCTTACTTTTATCTCTTTGTGATGATTTTCTCAGTTCAGTTGTCTATTTCACTGATTTTTTCTAAAGCCCTGGCAAGTTGACTATTTAGCCCATCTATTGAAAATTTGTATGTTGCTATGTGTGGATATGTATTTAAGTTTCAGTGACTATAATTTTTTCTGTTTTTTTTTCTCCTAAGTCTAGAGGTCTTGTTTCATAAACTCCCATTCTTTTTCTATAAAACCCTATTTAATTATGAGTATACATTTCCTTAGGTGCTGTAACACAAAAGAAATAGATAAGTATCACTTTTGACTTGGTCCTGTATATCCATCCCAAGGATAGCAAAAGGCAAATAAGATGCACTAGATGGAACTTTTAAAGTTTAAAACCTGAAACCTTATTTGGTAATATTAAATTGCTTGTGGCTAAGTTTGACTTGTTTTGTATTTAATTTCACCCAGTTGAATGATCCAAGGGCAAAATGACCTTCTCAATCAGGACCAATTCCACATCTGACCCTGGAAATTTCATCACCAATATTGACATTCAGATTCTTAGGTATGATTACCCAAGAAAGTATTATTAGTACTCCATAGAAATCAGAAGTATAGAGTTCTTAAAATTTGCCAAATTAAGTCCAAAAGTATAAATTAACAGCATATGAATTGGTTGGAAATATAAATATTAGGTAAAATGGCATGTATATACTGGTGTGCATTCCTTCACTCAACAAATAGTTATCATCCACATCAGGCACTGAAATAGTTGCTTGATGTTCATACATAAAGACAATCTATTTGCCCTAACGCAGCCCATAGCCTGAGCAGCATTGTTTGAGCCACACTGGTGTGTTGAGGTGCCTTGGATGAGAAACAGGTGAAATTACAACAAGAACATTGGGAGTTGTGGACATCCTACAACCTGTCTCATGTATGCAGCAGCTGACAGTGTGCATTTATCAATAGGGGTATGTCATATTTGTGAGTGTTATTTGCCAAAGCCATCTCAAAGAAGAGGTTGAAGATCATTGGTCCAGTGTGAATTAATACAGCGTGCTATGCAGACCTAGCCAATGGGATAGAAAATGAGCATAGAAAAGATGTGCCTGGGTCTGCCTGTGACAATTGGTGAAAGCTTCAGAGAGGAGATGACACATGAGCTGACCCTCTGAGGAGATGAGGGGAATTGCCAAGTAGAAGAGGTGAGAGGGGAATGGATGCTTAGCTGTGGTCTCCTTGGCATTGGCTGGGTTTAGAATGTCTCCTCTCTTCTCTGTTCTGACAGAATGTGGCTGTTTACAACTGGAAGTTTATTTTGTAGAATTTAGATCTCTTGTAGAAAAATACTGACAGAACCCAGAAGAAAATGAACAGACTGGGGAAAGGGGCAGTCCAGGTACCCAGAGGGAGGTGAAGCCAAGCAGGGTGGCAAGCTGATATGAAATGCAAAATAAATAAATAAATAGAAACTGCCCACCAGGAATCAGAAATTAAAATGAGAAATACAACTGAGTTTTGTTTGGAGAGTGCAAGGGATTTCATCTGAGAAAAGTAATCTGAGGCCCAGGCCTGGGGTGGGGAGATGGAGCAGGGAAGACTTGGAAAATGATAACCCTAAGGCCATGGAGGGCTAAATGTGAAAGGCAAACTGAAGTGCAGCTGGCAATGCGATACAGATGCTCTTAGAGAAAGCTTCTTCTCCCTGGGCTGCTTCAGGGCTGATGGCAAAGGGACATGGATCCTGTGAAACTCAGCCAGGAAGGCTGCAACCGGAAACAGCCTGCATTACATTTGGCTTTTCCAAAGACCAAAAGGTCTGGGCTAGGAAAAAAAAAATCAAGATTGGGAGGAAAGCAATCCACTTTTGCTTGCAGTTGTGAGTTCATAGAGGGAGGATTATTTTGGATTTCACCCAGGGGTGTTGACAATTGAAGTCTCATTTTGCGCAACCACCTCTTTGTAGATTTTCCTGTGACAATAGCCTGAGCCCTGAAGGAATCACTGAGGGAATGTCATAGTGTAGGTTAGAAAGCCGCATGGAAATTGTGAAAAGGCAGAAAAAGCTGAGATCAGCATGAGTTCAATCTAGGAATAGAAAAGGCTCAGCCCTGACTTGTAGTTTAGACTTGGTACTTAGAAAATCGTCATACAATCCATTTGGTGACCTTTAAAAGTGTAATTTATGAAAGGACAATAGAAGCTCTGTTAACCAAATCCTACTTACCTAACTTGCCAGGTTACTTGATGCTCACCATTCTCTCTTTAAGACACCTAGAGCAAACTGAGTATTTATGAATAGAAGCCTATATCAAATTATAGTATTACAGACAAAATACAAAATGACATATGACAAGACTTTTCATTGCTGCACTAATAGCAAATATTGCAGACTACCCAAAAATCTATCAACAGGGGATTGTTGTTTGTTCCTATGCATGTCCATACAATGGAGAACAATGCAGCTATTAAAAGGAATGAGGAGGATCTCTATTTACTGCTATAGAGTGAGCCTCAGGATACACTGAGTGAAGAAAGCAATGCTCACAGATGTGCATGGTATGCTCCTTTTCTTTTTTAAAGCAGGTAAATACAAATATGCTTGCTTATATTTTCAAATAAGTGATAGAAAGCTAAACAAAATACTAAAGAAAAGATAGAAGAGATGAAGAGAAGGGACTGACATGAAAGCAAGCCCTCTCTTGAATGTTAGTTATAGTTTTGGTTTTGGAGCCATGCATATTATTTACATAGTTTTAAAATATTAAAGCAAAAAGAAAAAAGCAATCCCTAAAACATGAAACCCAACTGAAGCATAGGAACCTAACAAATTACTAAGTCAAAAGCATAATCAGACAGAAAAGTGTTATTTCAAGGACTTTAAAACAGAATTTTGGTTATAGAGTCCAAGAACAAAAACACATACAAACATACACACACATATAGATGCACAAACACATCTTAAACTATATTCAATGGGCTTACTATTGGTAATATTGGTGTTACTATTTTGAAATGATTATATAGAGTAGGGTAAAATAAATAAAAATCTTTTTAATGTTGTATGGAACCAAGATTTTCAGTTTAATGGAGATACAAATATAAATTAAAGAATTTAAGTATGAAACCTCTACCATTCAATGTGAATTAGAGAGACTGTCAGTTTCTGGTCAGGATGTAGAGAGCAGGAAAGAATATCACTCTCATCCTTACAAGGCCATGGAGAAGGCTGCATCCCCAGGGACACAGTGCCCACCTGAGACCAGGGCCTCATCAGAAACCAGTGAATGCCGTCCTGCATCTCAGCACCATTCTAAAAAGCATCAGATAGAAACTGACAGTGGAACACTGCTAACAGAGGGGCAAAAGTGTGGAGGGAGACCCTCTCTTAAGGAAAGCACAAAGGAAAGATCTAAAGCTGAGGATGCAGCAGACACTGAGGACAAACTCTCCAGAAAATTGGGCTCTACTTTAAACACAAGATATTTCTAGAGAGATTTAAAGTCTGTGATGCACTTGGAGTAACCATAGCAACCACAGACCCAGTCCCAGCTAAAATCTTATCTAGATTGACTCAAAGCCAAACTAAAGGTCTCGCCAAAGGAAGGACCATTTGAAGGAATAAAAACCTCAGTGTCTACTGACCTATATAAAATGCCTGGCCTTCAACAAAACATTATGAATTATATGAAAAAGCGAGAAACGAATAACGCAGTGCCTAGCAGCAAAGCAACTGATACAACCAGACTCAGCTATGACACATTGGAACCATCAGACATTGGAACCATCAGACAGGAAAATTTTTAAAAACTATAATATGTTAAAAGCCCTAATGGAATAGGTGGAAAACACATAAGATCAGATGGATAACTCCAGCAGAAAGATGGAAACCATAGGAAAGAACCAAATGAAAAGACTAGAAATGAGCAGCACAGACCAGAGATGAAGAATGCATTTGCTGGGCTCATCAGTACACTTGAAGTTGGGTCCAAAGAGATCACCAAAACTAACACAAAAAGAAGATATAGTTTAAAAAAACAAAACAAAACAGAGCATTCAAGAGCTGTGGGATGATGTCAAGGAGTCTAACATTAGTTGGAATCCCAGAGAAGAAGAAAGAGAAAGAAAGAAGGGAGTATAAGAAATATTTGAGGGAATAATGGTTGAGAATTTCCCCCAAATAAATGAAATACACAAAACAACGGATCTAAGAAGTTAAGAAAACACCAAGCAGGATCAATAACACAACAGCAGCAACAAAATGATAAAGGCTCCATATATCATAATAAAATTGCTGAAAAGCCAAAGAGAAAAAAGGCACATGACACAGCACAACTAAGATAAAAATTATAGCAAATTTCTCACCAGAGATGATGCAAGCCAGGAAACAATGGAGTTGTATTAGTCTGTTTTCACACTGCTGATAAAGACATACCCAAGACTGGGTAATTTATAAAAGAAAGTGGTTTAATGGACTCACAATTCCACATGGCTGGGAAGGCCTCACAATCATGGTGGAAGGCAAAGGAGAAACAAAGGCACATCTTACATGGAGGCAAGCAAGACAGCTTGTGCCGAGGAACTCCCCTCTGCGAAACCATCAGATCTCAAGAGACTCACTCTCATGAGAACAGCACGGGAAAGACCTGCTCCCATGATTCAATTACCTTCCACCAGCAACCTGTCATGACACATGGGAATTATGGAAGCTACAATTCAAGATAAGATTTGGGTGGGGACACAGTCAAACTATATCAAAAATGATATCTTTAAAGCACCGAAAGAAATAAAACAAATACTTGTCAACAGAGTTCTGAAAGCAAAAGAAACATTTCTTAGACAAGCAAAAACTATGAGAATTCCTTCTTAAGCAGACTGTAGTACAATAAATATTAAGGATACGTTTTGAAGTGTAAATGTGGTACCAGATAGAAACTTAGCTCCACACAGAGGTGAAGATGACTGGAAAAAGGTAAAAATACAATTTGTGGGTTTAAAACATTTTAAAGTTCTCTAAATTATAACTAATTGTCTAAAGCAGAAAGGGTAGCAATATATTGTGTGTTTACAGCATAATTAAAAGTGAAATGTATTGTAGCTGTAATGAAAAGTGTGGGAAGAGGAACCATGAACACACTGTTTTAATTTGAATTGCAAATATCAGTATAAACTCAAGATTTTTTTATTTCTAAAAAATTAGTATTTCCTAGTTTATTGCACTGAAAAGGCCTAGAAGTAATGACAACACTGTAGCAATAAAATCCCTAACATGTATATTGTGCTGTCTAAATACCACTTCCAACTAAAAATTAAGTATTTTTGGAGAAGTAACAGAATCCAGGTCTGGAGTAGAAAATGTACAAGATGAATATTGGGCATTTGTTATGTCTAAAAGTTCAGAGGATACCAGGATTGTGTCAAAGAGACTCAGGATCTACCTTGAAAGAGTTCTTGATGTCAAAATACAGGACAGTGTGAGTATCAAAAAGGATAATTACAACTGATGAAATGACATCAAATATGTTTAAAATACATGAATTTTAAATATTACCACCCCTCCCCAAACAAACAAGCAAATGAACCTTACTGGTTAGCTTGAGAACTTTCTAGGATATCAATTTATTATATGAGAGAAAAAGAGCAAGTATTCTGCCATTCCTAAACAGACTGTGTGGTTGATGAGGGAAAGTTCTTCATACCAAAAGCACAGTTAATAAATGCAGGAAGGTTGAAGAACTGGAAAAGCAACATTTTGGAGCTAGTAGTAAAATAATGAATCTAGGCATAACTGCTGAAAGCATTAAGTAAAAGGTAGATGGCAAATTTTATAGTAGATGGATCAAGCCAATATCACATAAACCCCCAATCAAAGTCAACATTGCATAAAACAGGAAAACATGCATTGTGTGCCTCTTAATATGTGATACACAGCACTACTAACCTTACTATTTAAAAAATTAAATCTGAATTGAATTAAACCTTTAAATCTGAACTTTGCAATTCAGTAGCCACCAGTCACATATGGCTATTTAAATTTAAATTTAAGAATTAAAAGTTCAGTTCCTCAATCATAGTAGCCATTGTTCAAGTACTCAATAGCCACACGTGGTTAGTGGCTACCATAGTGGACAGTGCATATGTGAAACATTCCCAGCACTACAGAAAGTCCTACTGGACAGCCCTGCTCCAGATCTAAGGACTAGTATAGGGGATTTGGGGAATAGAGAAACATGTGAACCAACTCCCAGAAGGAGTCAGTCAAATCTAGAATGTGAGAAAGTCTATAGAACAAATAATGCAGATTCTTCAATTAAATGACCTGCATAAAACATTAAAGAGACTGGAACAGGTAGCAATTAAATGTGGACCTTGTTTGGATCCTAACTTAAACAAACCAACTTGTACAAGACATTTTTGAGTTGGTCAAGAAAAATAGAACATAAAGTGGGTACTTGCTGATACTAAGAAATTACCAGTTTTGTTAAGTATAATAATATTGTGGGTAACGTTGCTGAAAACTCTTATCTGTTAAAGATACATTTTGATGTATTTATGAGTAAAATTATCTCTTTTACGATTAGCTTTCAGAAAAAAAAAAGAGAGATTGCTAGATGAACAAGAATGGCGGAAAGGTGATGGTGGTTGTTGATAATGAGTGTATGGGATTCATGGCTCTATTTTCTATAGTTTTTCTATTGAAAAATTTTTATAATAAAACATTTTTAAAACTAGGATATGCCTATGTACTTCTCAGCTTCATAAGTTGAATGATATGCTTATTAAAAGTAAATTATATGTGTTCCCAAACTGGTTTATATAATTTGGGCTTATTATAATTTATAATAATGTATTTTAATTAAATATGATAATAAAATATCATTAAAATAAATTACATTAAGCTAAACACTGATGGGAGTTGACTTCTGGAGACTTGGAGATGACCCCTCCATGTGGAGGTGGGTTTTGAGGTGCAAAACCACTATGGACCTTGCATTATTATTAAATAATATTTAAACTTCCTCAGGGGTCAGGCTGGGTTGGGTGGCTTTCTCCATTCTTTGTTTCTCTCTTCTCCACTTCACCAAAAATCTCTAAAATGATGTGTCATAGTAGATTATGGTTAGGTACTGAGACCCATGGGAACCTAGAGGATGGAAACTTAGCCCAGGAAAAGGGTAAGCTTCCTGGAGAAGGCGCAGTCTCAGCCAAGTTCAGCGGATGAATCAGAGTCAGCCAGTGAGAACATCCAAGGCAGAGGAAGCAGCAAAAGAAAATGCAGGGAGAATAAACAAGTGTGGACCTACCTCCAGGCTGAGCCTTCTGTCACCTGCCTGCAGGAAGGGTGCTTGGCAGCGGGACCTGCTGCACTCAGAGACTGAGCCTCCTGGCTTTTTAGTCTCATCCCACGCCCAGCCCTTGGTGTGCCTGGAGTCGCCCAGTCTAGAGCGTCTTCACTTCCTGAAGGTTGAATTGTACCTCTTCTCAGCTGCGACCCCACTCATGATGTTCTGGGACCTGGTCCTTCTGCTCCATCACATTGGTCACCTGCTTTCTGACTGGCAGAAGCTTTTGGAAATCTCTCTTTCCCGGGTGGCCTTTCTCTTGTTCTCTTTGCTCTTGAGGTTTCTACTTTTCCTCTCCTCAGTTTCATTTTAAAAGATAAAGGCCATCCATGGGAAAGAGATTTCCAAAAGCTTCTGCCAGTCAGAAAGCAGGTGGAGAGGTGACCAATGTGACAGAGCAGAAGGACCAGGAGACACTGCTATAAAGATACTACCCAAGACTAGGTAATTTGTAAATAAAAGAGGTTTAATTGACTCACAGTTCCACATGGCTTGGTAGGCCTCAGGAAACTTACAATCATGGTGGAAGGCAAAGGGGAAGTAGGCACCTTCTTCACAAAGCAGCAGGAGAGAGAGAGCAAGCAAAGGGGAGGTGCCACACTTTTAAACCATTGGATCTCATGGGAACTCACGATCACCAAAACAGCAAGGAGGAAACCACCATGATCAAGTCACCTCCCACCAGGTCTCACCCTTAACATGCAGGGATTACAATTCAAGATGAGATTTGGGTGGGAACACAGAGGCAAATCATATCAAGGGTGTATATTGTGGTCCTTCAACATCTTCCTCTAAGAAAGCTCTTAGAGTTTTCCTTTTATACTTTGCAAGTATAAAACGAAAAATCCTCTCTATTTAAAAATGTTTCTTAGCACGAAATGCATACATTTCATAAACATCTTGTACATGCAGAGATGCTGTTGTTTGCTTTCCTGACACACCAATCTGTAATTAAATCATATTCACTGTTTTCAAAAATGCTCACATAAAGTAATAAGTCTACATTGGATCAAATGTGCCCATGTTAACACTTCTGTCCCTTTTTTCTCTCCCCAAGTTCTCTTATTTCCTGAATTCCTCAGAGAATTTTTTGTTAGTACCCATATTGACTTGGTCAATTCCGGAGGCCATGAATTCGCCAATGAAACCCACCATGGATCTTGAACTTCCATGATGTCAGTCACTCATGACTGGACTGTTTTGAAGATGAACTGAGATCATGAAACTGCCTGGAACCTGGTTAGCTACTGAATAGATTTTTGAAACTCTATTTTATTATTCCTTGTACTTTTCAAACAGTCATACTAATTTTAATTTATTCTATGATTTGACTGTAAATTTGGTCCCTTTAGAAACTGACATCTTTATTGTTTAAAAAAATTTTTTTTAATTTTTGTGGGTACATAGTAGGTATATATGTATGGGGTACGTATTTATGGGACACATGGGATGTTTTGAGACAGGCATGCAATGTGAAATAATCACATAATGGAAAATGGGGTATGCATCCCCTCAAGCATTTATCCTTTGTGGTTCAAAAAATCCAATTATACCCTTTTAGTTATTTTAAAACGTACAATTGGGTTATTATAGAAACTGACAACTCTTAGAGCATTTTCAACATATCTAGAGATCTATCATTTCTTTCCTGCTGTGAGCGTCTCATCACCTACCTAAGGAACTGTACAATCTCCTAATTGGGTGTTTATTAGCAAGGAAGAAGGCTAAAAAAAGACTAATTATTTTGCCTAATGTCTGACAGCAAATCTGTGACCAAGAAAGAAGCAGATCTTGTTGTCCTTTCAGTCTCCCTTCCTGAGATAATTGGAAATCCATTGACCTACAGCAATTTTGGGCCTGGAGTATCTACCTTCCTTCCACAGGGCGCTTACTCGTAGTTACCTTTGAAACCTCACAAATCCCTAACTCCATGCGCATTTCGTTTTAGCAACATTTAATCCTTTTCTGAGTCTCTGGCTTACTGGCTCAGGCAACTCCCTCTTCTCCCCTTCACCTCTAGCAGAAAGCAACCCCAAAGAAATACTCGCAGTTCAGCGCTGATGTGGCCGAGGCCATTGCTTTCTTTGACTCCATCATTGCAGAGCTGGATACAGAGAGACGGCCCCGGACTGCGGAGGCCAGCCCGCCAAATGAAGATGTGGACTTTGATGGTGAGTGCCAGAAGGCAGTGGGAAGATGGTGGCTGAAGGCGAGTGGGGCTGTGATGCTGTGAGGATGGGCTAGGGGCTCTGGCGTGGACTTATAGGATAGGCCATCAGGAATCCCACCTCCCTGATTAAAGGGAAGCCCTGCGCCTCCAAGCTGGAGCTTGGCCCTGAGCCTGTCCTCCGTGGGGATCTGTTGCTTCATTTGTCTCTGCTGCCACTGCTCCAGCCTGCCCCTCCAACACTCTGGGGCTATATTTGGACAAAAATGTTTTCCCTGTGGTCCACTTACCATGGCTGAGACAGATGGGACTTTCCTAAGACTCCAAGAAGGACAGCAATAGGGAAATGATGAAGGAAGGAGGATTGATGAGGGATGTCATTTAAAGGGAACAGTTTCAGTTTTTTGAGATGAAAAAGTTCTGGAGATCACTTGCACAACAACATGAATATATTGAACACTACTGAACGGCACACTTAAAAAATGGTAATGATGGCTGGGTGGGGTGGCTTACGCCTGTAATCTCAGCACTTTGGGAGGCCAAGGTGGGCAGATCACCTGAGGTCCGGAGTTCGAAACCAGCCTGGCCAACATGGCGAAACCGCGTCTCTACTAAAAATACAAAAATTAGCCGGGTGTGGTGGTGGACGCCTGTAATCCCAGCTACTCGGGAGGCCGAGGTAGGAGAATCACTTGAACCTGGGAGATGGAGGTTGTGGTGAGCCAAGATTGCACTATTGCACTCCAGCCTGGGCAATAGAGCAAGACTCTGTCCCCGCCAAAAAAATGGTGATGACGGTAAATTTTATGTTCTGTATACTTCACCACAACTTAAAAAAAAAAGAAAGGGAACTAATAGACAAACTGTATTTGTGAATCCAGCTTCTGACCCTGCCTAGGCTAGGTAGTAGGGTGGCGCGTAGGGCAGGAGAGGCCCACGGTGGTTGCCCAGACCCAGCCTAGATGGCTGCAGCTGGAGTGGGGTGAGGCCTGAGGCCACACTTCCCTCCTCACCAAGGCGTGTCCTGGGGTGTCCCTCTTGCTGGAGAGCAAATAATCCAAACACATTCATCAGCTGAGCCCCCTTTAGTTTCCATCATGTGACTGTCAAACCACTTGTTAAATCTTTAACTTGCCCCCCATGGTGTAAATTAATGATGGTTTTATTCAAGGAGCTCACTGGCCCTTTATACCAAGGTCACAGCTTTTGGTACCAATATTAAATACTTCATGAGTGTTTTCTCTAATGCTTGAAAGAAGCTTGTGATTTATTGTTGTTGTTCTGGCCTTGATAGATGTGTATCTGTGAGATTTGGGGTCTCAAATCGGGTTCTCTGCAGTTTCACAGAAAGTTAACCCTGCTCCCAAGCTTATTCTTATCCTCCTCCTCTCCCACGCAGCCCCTCCAGTCCCTGACAGAGAGCAGCCCTGCTCCTGGGAGTGAGGGAGGCCTAGGAAATTCAGGATATTGGTGAAAGGATGACAGAACTCATTAAGGATGCAAGGGTCATTTTCAGAGCTATAATTTTTAATAAAAATGTAACCAAGTCATTTTTAGCAAATTCATGAAATGGCCACTTTTCTCTGATAACAATACTGTATGTTCATTGTAAATCAAATTAAACAGACAACATACGGAAGCATAAAGAAGAAAGTAGAAAATATGACCTGCAAAACTACCACCCAGAGATAATCATCACGGTTAACATTTGGGGATTTGTCCTTCTGACTGTGGTGTTAACATACACACACACATACACACACACACACACACACACTCATACATACACACACTCACAGACTCATTTTAATATTTTCAAAATAAAACCAGGATCTCATTTTATTTAACAATTTACAATACATCTTGGGCTACTTTCCAAGTCAATAAATATAGATCTGTGTCCTATTTTTTTTTTTTAAGTCAGTCACACTCTGTTGTCCAGGCTGGAGTGTAGTGGTACCGTCTTGGCTCACTGCTACCTCTGCCTCCCAAGTAGCTGTGACTACAGGCACCTGCTACCACGCCTGCCTAATTTTTATATTTTTAATAGAGATGCGGTTTCTCCATGTTGGCCAGGCTGGTCTCAACTCCTGATCTCAGATGATCTGCCTGCCTCAGCTTCCGAAAGTGCTGGGATTACAGGCGTGAGCCACAGCGCCTGGCCTACGTCCTCATTTTTAATGGACATATATATGTACCATTGCATTCCTCCTACACTGCAACTGCAGAGTCAAATCTCCTTTGCTTGGTTATCAGGCCTTTCTAAGAATTTGCTATTAGAAACATGGTTGTCTGTACCCACTTCCGGTGACTTTTCAGTGCAGTCCACCCTCTCCTTTGCCTTATTCTCCTCCCAATGGCACGTCCTTCCTTCCCGGGTCACATGCTTTTCTCTTCCAGTGGCCACCAGCTCCCAGGAGCACAGCTTGCATTCTAACTGGATCCTGCGGGCGCCGCGCAGACACTCTGAGGACATCGCTGCCCACACTGTGCACACTGTAGACGGCCAGTTTCGAAGAAGCACCGAGCGCAGGACCATGGGCACTCAGAGGAGACTCGAGAGGCACCCCATTTATTTGCCCAAGGCTGTGGAAGGGGCCTTTAACACCTGGAAATTTAAGCCCAAAGCCTGCAAAAAAGAGTAAGTGCTTGGGCTAAATCGCATGAGCAAGATGCTCGCATGGCCTCCAGACTCTTGGGGTGATCCTTAAGGTGCCTTGAGCCCCATCTTTCATGCCAACTATTCTTACATATACATATTTTGTCAGGGAGGTCTTAGTTTCAACACCGTTTTTGGTAGTCTGCACTCTGGCCGGTTCACTGCTATTGCCTGCTCCTAACCTGCTTCTGCCTAGGTCTGCCTCCCTTTCTCTCTGGCCCACTTAGCCCATGCACTGTGCCATCCACCTTCATGGATTCCCCCCGGTGCCATTGACACGTCGTGCGCTACAGACTTTTAATGAGTTTGAGGTTGAATAAAGCATAGTGCCAAGAGGAAACCAACATCAAGTGAATGAGAGACGCCCCTGTCCAAAAGGCACTGGGCAGGCTCCCAGATGTAGAACTTCTTGCTGGCCAGGCGCCTCTTGGGCCATCTTACCACCATCTCCTTTGGCCTCTTTCCTTTTAGATCCTCCTCCCCCAGGCCTAGTTCCCATCACTAACCATCAGATTCCTGTCCTCTACTCACTCAGAGCAGTTAAGTTATTTCTTGGTTTGGGCAACCCAGGCCATGCTGCAGGGCCTTGCCTGTTGCAACAGAAGGGCCTGCCAAGCCTCATCAGTTGTCTTCTTTTGCTTTTACAAAAGCCTAGACCCTGTTGGATTTAGTGGTTTTCTCGATAGCATTTTCCTTCCACAGCAACAGACCATGAACTGGACATATTAAAATCACAACCCAGCCCTCACCACCCATCCTCCCCCTTCAAGGCCAGGCCAAGGTCCAGCTGAGGTCTACCCACTGACCCTATGGCAGCACCGTTTGGTCCTTTCTGAGGCCCAGGGCTAGGGCAGCAATCTGAGGGTCTCCGTGAGAATGGTGGTCATCGAGCATCCCTTCCCTCTGTGCGGTCAGCCAAGCCAAACTTAAACCTTCTGCCTCATTCCTTCCTTCTAGCCTGGGAAGCTCCAGACAGATCCTTTTCAACTTCTCAGGAGAAGATACGGAGTGGGATGCAGAGCTCTTTGCGTTGGAGCCCCAGGTGCTTCCTGGGGAGAACTACTATGAGACAGAGAACCCCAAAGGGCAGTGGCTGCTTCGAGAAAGACTGTGGGAGCGGACAGTACCCTGACTCCATCTGGATTCCTTGACATGTCTTAGGCTGGGTCGTGGAGAAGCCGTCTCCTTTCAGTACAGCATGAGGTGTTTGGTAGAGTTGAAAATGCAACTTGTAACACAGTCAAACCCCTCAGCATATTGCCTGCTGGTGCCGTGCTAGTGCCAAACAGACCTGTGGCTTCCCGGGGGACATGTCTCAGGACGCTCTCAGAGCCTGAATTTCTCTGCGTGGGCTGGTGAGCAGGGACTTACAGCCTGCCTGGTCTTCAAGAGCTAAAGGAATGGAAGGTCTTGAGTGGAGTGTCTGGCTCATTCCCTTGACCTCACCCAGCCCCACCTGGCGTGGTCCTCATTCTCCAGGTGTCTGTCCAGGTGGCTGCTAGCGATGAGCTCAGTACCGGAAATGAACTCACCTGTAGATTTCTGGGCCAAAGATTCAAAGAGGTAGCTCCTCTTTCTATGAGGCTCAGAGACACACTGGATCTGCACTGAGGTTGCCTTCTTGTGTGTAGAATGCAGGTGAGAAACAGCTCCCTTTGCTCTAACTCTTTCCAGAGTTTTCCAGAAACTCCTGCTGCATTAGGCTAAGATGAGGCTAATGACCTGGCAATGGGGTGAGGGAAGGGATATGCTGGGGTGTGCCTGGGGACCACACTATTTTCTCTGGCCCAAAAGCTCAGCTCCCATTCCCGCAGGCAATTGGCTAGAGAAGAAGGGAGATGGGGTGATTCTTTTTTTTTTCTTCTAATTCTTACCCAGAAAAATCTTTTTAAGTATCCATGGAACCAGTTATGAGAGGCCACACCTTTCTCTTTCTCCAGTTAAGAGAAAATCAGAATCATTACATTCTTCTGACATAGAAAGGACTTCTGTATTTCAGGAACCATCTGCATCAGAATTACATTTAAAATATATTCTTTGTATTTCTAAATACTTTTTGCATTTTTGCATATAGTTGTGCCCATTCAAGCTTGAGAACCACTGGTGTGGAGAATATACTGAACTTTATCCATTCTTACAGCTTTTTTTTTGGCATTTTCTTAAAAACCAGTCTGTGGGTGTATAAGGGCCTTTGGGCAGAAGGGAGGGAGAGAGACTAAAAAAAAAAACCCAATCATTTATTTGAATTAAGCCAAGGATATTCTAGGCTAAGGTCACTTGGAGAACTGAACAGAGCCTTCCTTTCTGCCATGACTGTGGGATGATATTCTTATTGTTCCATTTTTTACGAAGAACCTTTTATTTATGTGAACCTGATTATATGAATCTAAGACTATGTAACTCTTAGAAAGAAAAGACAGCTACTAATTATGTTGCATTCTTAGAAATTTTATCTCAACATGTTTTCAGAGTGAAACCATACTGGAAATGTTTTAATACTTCTCTTTATTTATTGTTCAAGTGCCAATGTCACTGTTTGGAAGGTTTCTTTTATTTTGTTGCTTGTACTAACCCAACTATAGCCAGAAGCTTGACTGGAAAATAAACATTTAAGAGATTTGTTTTATAAACTGCATTAAAGCCCTGCCACTTACCACCATGGATCTTTCTTTTCTCCAAATGTGGCCTTGTTTGAAGCCTCATCTGTAAAAGTTCCCTATTGGGGATAAATGCAGGATAAAGGTGTCTTTACTCTGCCCCTTATCTAACTGCAGTTTATCATAGATCCACCCTGAAATTAACGTGGTGAAGACACTGTGTACAGTTTGTTTTTACAGATAAGAAAAAATAAACACGACTGAGAGGATGTTTCAGTCCTGATTTTTTTTAAAGCATTCATTGCTTATGGAACCTGAAGCTGTGCCATCTTATTTTGCTTTGTTTTGTATGTTTTTTTTTTTGTCTTTCAAGAGATTATACATAGAGAGCATGAAAAATTCCATGAGTGGGAAACAGAAGGGTATCTTGTCTTTGGGGATAATTTTTAGGTGTTTGAAGTTGATGATAAACCCAAGGATGTGGGCTTTGCCTGGGGAATCTTGAGATGGTGTCTCCTGGGGTTTGAGGTGAATCAAATCTGAAACAATAAAAGTCAATTCAGAAAACCCAGTTGAGTTGACAGATTCTTTTCCTCTTTGGATTGGCCGGTTATTCCGCAGAATCAAGCTGGGCCCTGGGACTGTTAGCAGCTCTGGTTTTCCCAGGATTCTCAGTTTTGATACATGAAAATCTACCTATCCACAGACAATGTCCAAAAGAGAGGATGTGTGTCTCTGGTATCTGGCTTGTGTTTTAGCCCTGGTTTCTAGCTCCCACCACAAACTGTCTTCTGCTTCATGGGGCAAGATGCATGGGGCTGCCAGTTCGATTTGAATCGTGTGTACCCGGCTGTGTGCCACACAACTGAGAGCATGGCTGCCAAGACCGACCTTCCTGGTGCCATTCTCAGACTCAGAGCCCAAGGTGTCTCTAACAGGACATGGTGTTCCTCTCACACTGACTGCCTTTGCATAGAGGATTAGTTTGCTGTTGCTGCTGTAATAAACTACCACAGATTTAAAGGCTTAAAGCAATATACATTCATGCTCTTACAGTCTGGAAGTCAGAAGAACCAAAATCAGTTTCACCAGCTTAGGTCAAGATGTCGGCAGGGCTGTGTTCCTTCTGGAGGCTTTAGAGGAGAGTCCATTTCCTTGCCTTTTTCAGCTTCCTGGGGCTTCCTGCATTCCTTGGCCGGTGACCCCATCCTTGCATCACACCAACCTGTTGATTCCCTCGTCGCATCTCCACCTGCTCAGTCTGAGCTCCTGCTTCCCATTTGTAAGGATCTTTGTGATTACATCACTCTCACCTGGGCAATCTAGGGTACTCTCTCCGCCTCTAAATCCTTAATTTAATCACGTGCAAAATCTCTTTTACTATATAAAGTGACATTTGGAGGTTCTTGGGATTCAGATGGAAACGTCTTTGGAAGGCCATTATTTAGCCAACCATACAGCATCACAGGATGTTCTAGTCCTTCTTACAGACCCAGCCCAATTCCCTTTTAAGCTTCATTATAATAGCCCAGTATCTGCAGCTAACTCTGATTTTACATTTACATTCTCTCATTTACACATTCCTTTGCTTCCAGCTGCTCCCTTGTAATTTGGTTAAGGTAAAATTCTGTCTTGTCTGCCAGGTTCCAATTTCAGAAAGACTTTTTAATTATACAAAATTCCCAAGTGGAAAAATATGTCACTTCCACCCTGTAAGGATGAGAAATGGTTCTAGATAAACATCGCTGCTGGTCAAGAGTGATGTTTTCCTCCAGTGAGTCCACCACGTCTTTATTAAGTCAACTGCGACGTGCCAAGCACTTGAGCTGCCTTCTGCCCTTTGGCAGTTGGTGTTCCAAAGGGAGAAAACAGGATGAACACAGAAAAGCAGTGCTGAGCTCCTTCTGCTCACTGAGTGTCATTGACTTCCTACAAAAGGAGCTCTGGGAAGGGAGGAGCCCATGGAGTTTGGGTGTTAGGGGAGAAAGTCGTGGCTGGGGTGGAGCCTTGATGGGTTTGGACTTTAGCAGAGGACTGCTGGGGGCTGGCATCCTCCAGCGGGGAACAGCATGCAAAAGCACAGCCATGGGAACGGTAGTAGAAAGGGCAGGGGACAGTAAAGAAGCGCCCTTGACTGAAGGGCAGGGTTGCTATTGAGCAGCCGTGGAAAATCAGATTGAAAAGGTTGGAGGAAGTCAAAGGAGAAGCATAGAGTTGGGCAGATGGGGATGAAGAATATTGCACGATTATTGCATCTTGAGTTGGAGAGTGGAGAGGTGATGCAGAGCCCAGTTTAGGGAGGGGGAGGATCCCCAAGGCTGTCCCCTGAAACACTGTGGGCTTAAACCAATCCAAGCTGCCATGTCCTCGGCAAGAGCGACTGTCCAGCCCTTGTCCCACTCCTGACTGTCCCCTGCCTCCCTTGGTTTCTCCATCTTCTTTGACTTCTTTCCTTCCCAGGGTGTGGTGTTTGCCCCTAAACTCCCCAAATGTGGCCGGATCGGACTCCTGTGGCAGGTCTTACCCATGGCCCCGTGTCATTTGCCTGCGTCCTCAGGGTCTGTCTTCCTCCAGCAGTTCTAGCATCCCTATCAAACACCGGGTGCTCAGCCACACCCCCCACCCTAGTTCTTCTCAACACTGGGTCTATGCAGTTCTCCTCGACAGGAGGAGGGGAGTGTGGCGTGATGAGTGGAGGTTTGGGCAGACACACTGTAAATCAATTCACACAGCCATTTGTAGCCATTTTGGTTGACCTCACAGGCCACAGAGGACGCCAGTGCCAGCTGGACAGTCTCTTGGGGGAATTGCCTATGTTTGTTTATCCTTTCATCTGTCATTTGACGAATACCATTGAGCACGTACTCTGTCCCAGCCCTGTGTTTGGGGAAATAACATAAACAGAGCCTCTCACAGAGCTTTCAGTCTCACAGAAGAGACAGACATTAACCAAAGGATTGCACCAACACACGTGAATCAGAATTGCAGCATGTGCCATACCAGAGGCCCAGGGTGTCCCCCAAAAGTTGTAATGGACAAATCTGAGCTAGTCAGGGCAAGGTGGCTTGGGGAGGACATTCTGGATCCTACATGGTTTCATTTGTCAGGCTCCAGTACTCAACAGTCACCTCCTTAGAGAGGCCTCTCCTAACCACCGGATCTCAAACATCACTGCTTCATCCCGACCATGCTGAAGTTTTCTTTGTAGTGTATGCCATGATCTAATGCATAAACACACACACACACACACAAGTGCACACGTGCACACATGTCTATGTCCCCATTAGACTGTAAGCCCCATGTGGGTAAGGGCTTAGTCTGTTCTGTTCACTCTATCCCTGGGACTTAGAACTACACCAACTGCGTGTTGACTGAATGATTGACAGATTGTGTAAATGAATGAAGTGACCATGAGCTGAGACCAGCAGGAGACCATGAGGCATCAAAATGTCAAGGGCCGTGGGCCATGGAGCGAGACTGAGGGAAGATCATGGTGAGGGACCTGTGCTGGAGGGAGCATGGCCCATGCGAGGAGGCTCCAAGATGTCCCTGATTGATCCACAGTGCATTATTGAGCACCTGTATTTGCCAAGCACTCTTCCAGGCCCTGAGGGCAGAATAGGACCAGATCCATTCCTTCAGAGCTTTTAAATTTGGGGGCAGGGGTATATACGCAGTAAGCAGTCATCCATGACATGCATATATATGTACATAGAAGAAAGGACCAGGGGTGAAATGCCGTGAAGTCCGGTGGAGAAAGGCACAGAGCATGGAGAGGCAGAAGGTGGGTGTTCAGCCAGAGGAGGCCTCTCAGAGGCGGTGACACTTGAACGGAATGAAGTGGGAGATAAATGGAGACCAGGAGGAGAACCGCCCAGGCAAAGGGAGGCCCCACGTGGAACAGCGTCAAGGGATCTTGACGAGCAGAAAGGGAGGTGCTGAGGAGTTCTCGAGGGTCTCAGCAAGGGAATAACACAATCTGATGGCATTTTTAAAAGATGGTTCTGGCTGTTGGGTGAGGTTTTGACTGGGGATGCAGGGTTGGGGACAGCTGTTGAGCAGCTCTGTGGGGTCCAGGTGGAGTAGCTTGATCAGGGCAGGGAAAGGGAGATAACCAAAGATGATTAGATTTAGGGTCAACTCTGAAGGAGAACTTTCCAGTATTTAGGTTAGCTGGGAATTTACTGTGGAGACATGGGGCAGTGATAGAGGTTCCCTTTACTGAGCTGAATGAGGGATGGGCTGACTGGTAGGGGTATTTGGTGGTGAGGGAAATCAAGAGCTATATTTGAGGTATGTTCACTTAGAGCTTTCTGTAAACCTCCAAACAGAGATGTCAAATGGGAAATTAGACAACTTTGTGTAAAGCTCAGGGGAGTGGCTTGGTCTAGGCTGTTACCCTGGGGCCATCTTCGCAGAGATGGAATCTGAAGCCACAGGGCAGAGAGGTCACCTAGGTGCTGAGTGGAGGTGTAAGAGGGAGGAAGTTGACACCTGGGGCCTGGAGCACCCCAGCACGCACAAGCTAAGCAGAGGAGGAGGAAGTCAGGTTCGAGGAAGAGCGCAGGGCGGGGGACTGAGCCCAGAGGGGAGGGGGGATGGGCATGGGGGACCGGCGGGGCTATGGGGCAGGCTCCAAAGCCAGGTGAGAAAAGCAGTCTCCATTTTGATTTAAAATCTGACTGTCCACAGCCCAGAGAGCTCACTAATCCTTCTCACGAGACCCAGATCTGCGCTGCTTCTGTTTCTAAATCTCGAGCCCTGCGGAGAGACAGTTGCCTGTAGTAGGAACCGGAAGTGTCGCTCATGACTGAGGTACCACTTTCACCGGGTGGCCTCTGGCCTGCACTAGGTGGGTGTGGGGATGGACTCAGTCCCAAGAGCTCCCTCATGCAAAGAACAAACTCCCCAGCCTCACCCCATCTCACAGGGTCTCATCCAAGCTGTGAGCCTGAGGCCCCAGCTGTGTAAAAGTGGGCAGATGATTTAGGCTCTCTACGCTTTATTTTTCTCAAATGGGAATTGGGCGTGATAGTAACATTTCTTAGCACATAGTGTCATAGTGAAGATTAAATGAATTTACACCTGTAAGTGCCTGGTAGATAGTAACTGTTAACTATTGCCGTCATGAAAGAATGTTGATTTGCTCTCACTTAGGATATTCAAAAATTTTGCCCCACACTCTGAAAATAGCCATAAAAGAAATTCTCAAAATATTTCAGTTGGAAGAAGTATAGCCTCCTGAGAAAGCTGTTTTGACGAAGACAGCATGGCACCAACTTGTGGTTAAGAGCAGGATCTGTAGGCAGGAGGTCGCTTGAATCTTGGTTCCTCCACCTACTGGTTGGATGGCCTTGAATGTGCTACCCACCTGCCCCTAGCCCCGGCGTCCTAACTGTAAAACGAACAAAGCTCAAGTGCCTACTTCACGGGACCCTTGTGAGCACCCGATGGGATAATACATATAAAGCACTTGGCACCGTGGCTGGCAGAGTAGGCACAATAAATATTCAGTTAATATTATTATTAGGGCTCTTAAAATACATAAATCTGCACATTATATTTAGTTGGTTACAGTGTGACAATCTTTTATTGCCACGCCTCCTTATATATGGTCCCCAGATCACCTGGTTTATTTGCAAATTTCCTTTATCAAATGGAAGTATAGATTAGGTTAGATTGGAAAGTTGTTGACTTTGGTCTGTAAGAGCCCTTACCTAGAGTGCCAGTGTTGCGAGACCTCACCTCCAATCTTGTCTGGGTTCCATACATAATGTGAAAAGTCAGATGTATATTCATTTTGCAGTTCTGGAACTGCTGCACCTGGAGAAGGTCGTGAGGGGCACTACACTGAGGGGCACTACCAGTCAGGGAAGACAAAGGACTTTTTCATAATTAATCCAGGTCCCAGGTACCTGTTCCAGGGTGAAGGCTCAGACCTGAGGCCAGTCCTCCGAGCCATGCTCCTCCACCTGTCAGGATTTGTGGATCTTCAGAGCCACACACCTCCCTGCCACCTTTCCAGCAGGAGTGACGTACAGTGGCCTGTTGGCATGTGGAGCTTTGACCACACGGTGGCGCTTTATGCCCAGCAATCCCACTGGTCCTCTTTATGCATCACTGACGTTTGGAAGATCAAACTGTAAAGGAAAGGGCCCTACCCTCCAGTTCTTCTTAGAATACACAGATATCATTGTCAACGAGTATGGGGCTGTTAGCAATGGTGGAGGTGAACTGGGTTCACTAGCTGGTTACCACCCTGTAGGAAATGCCTCAGTTCTTGCTGGTTTCATCCGTCCTAAGGGGAAATCAAAGGACCTCTTGTTTGAAATCAAAGGTTCCAGAATTCCACATTAGAGCCTATTTTCAGGTGCTTTTCACCACATTGTACTTAACCGTATGCATGAATCAAAACCTCACTTTCCAGCGTGGTACATGAAAGAAAATGGGCTCACATAAGCCAGAGTTTTGATTTTCCTGGAAAAAGAGATTTTTTCTGAAAATATTGCCTGACTTTGACTCCAAGACAGTCCTAAACCTCTTCCAGAAAAAAAGAGAGGGGTTAACAGCAGCTAGTTTCATTCTACTCTTGAAGGTGATATAGGACATAGGCCTGGGTGTGAATGACCAGCTTGGACACTAAATACTGTTGGAGCCTTAAGGAGGCTATTTCATATCTCTTCACCTCAATGCTCTCATCATTCAAGTGTGTTCATGATCATAGGACCTATGCCATAGGATTGTGGTAAGGCTGAATTACTATTAAGCAGAACCAAATAAAAGTGGTTCAGTTGGCCAATATTCTAAAGTCTTTGACCTGTGAAACATGGCAATTTCATGTGGCTTATTCTGAAACATGGAAAGTGCTTTGTGCCAGGCATATTGTAGGGCTTGATAAAAGTGAGTGATTATTATCACAGCCGGCATGAAAAGACTATAAGCACTTACTATGAACATTTAGGAAAACAAACCACCCTGTCTTCTGGATATTTTTTTTCCTAAAGATTCTTACTGATACATGACTCAGTTGTTTCTGCACACTAAAGTTTCTAATATGCAAATATGCCGAAAGAAGTCTGGCTCTTTATCACAGCTCTACCTTTAGCCAGGTTATCCCGGCCTCAAGACATCTTTCAATGAGTTATTAATCCCACCAAGCGAGAAAACTTGAGGCCAACCCAGTACCTCTGTCATTCTGTGCCTCCGCAGGCCCTAGGTGGTGGGGAGCCCCCTCTGCAGAGCCTGCTTCTCAGAGAGCACTCCATGGCTTGGACTGATGTGGAAACTGATCCTGTCAGTCCTTCTGATGCACACACATCCAAGTTGACCTGTTCTATGTCTTTTCCTTCTTAAGTGAATGCTAGCTAATCTGATTCGCCAAAGGGATAATATTTTTATTTTGTCAGGAGTTTCTCAAGCTGTAGCCAAAAGGAATGAGAATTTCAGAGACCTGGCAGGCCTGGGCAGTGGGGGGCATATTTTCTAACAGACGGGCCTCTGGAGCCCAGCTTCAGCCACACCCTGTCTTGTGTCCGGGGACACCTTCCTCTGCTGATGCAGGCCCTGGAAAGAAAGCCAGCCGGCTCAGAAGCCAAGAAGTCGGAGGTAGGGGCAACAATCCGCCGCAGGAAAGGCTTCCTCCCAGGAGGGAGGCAGCTGCCTTCCCAGAAATGCACAGACAGACCACCAACAACCAGATCAGCGTTCTATTTTCTTCTCAGACACTCTTACCTTGCATTCTCCCTCTAGTTTCTTTCCTTAAACGATAGAGGTTTACTCTAGTGACCTCTCAATGGTATCCCGCCCTCCCCCCAAGTTCATGAAAGATAAAAGATTTGTGTTTGTCACTGCACTTCATACACAGACCACGAGAGATGAGATGTGGCTTATTGGACCTCGTCACGTATCACAGAACACGCATCAGACGAGGCTGTGTCCACACTTATGTCTAATTTGGGGAATGATGTTTGAACTCTTCCATGCACCAAATGTGAGTTAACAAGTTAAGCCAGGCACAGCAGAGAACATACTGTATGATTCGATTCATGTGAAGTTCAAGAGCAAACAAAACCAGTCTACGGTGATAATATGACAGTAATCAGAACAGGGGCAGTTGGGGGTAGTAGCGCTGATTGAGAAGGGGTACCAGGGAGCTTTCTGTGACCACAGAGATGTTCTGTATTTTTATTAGGTGTGAGCTACACCGTAGTATACACTTGTCAAAGGTCATGAAACTGCTCACTTAAGATAGAAAAAGGTCACAGTGAAAAATATTCCTCAAAACGATAATCACAGTATGGGCAGGGAGGTCCATTATGGAATTTCCATATCGTGGAATTTCCTCCCTGGCTGTCTATGCAATTGAAAAACGTATAAAATGTTGGCCAATTTTCCAGACAGTTTCAAAATCTAGGGACTTTTTTTTTTTTTTTTCGGTACAAGCACTGTCTATGTCTTTTCAAATGTTTACAGAGTATTTACAAAAAGTAGTCCGTTGGGTGGCAGTTGTAATTAGGGAAACTGGCAGTGAAAATTAACACATACCATAAAAGAGGGATAATTACTCCACTGTCATATACAATATTATTATCAAATGGTATTCACCCAGGAATCCAACTGGTTCCTTCGCGCTCAGCCTGGTTGTTACAGGAAAGACCCTCCCTTCCTTGTTACCCTGGGTATGAAGCTGCCACGTTCCATGGATGATATGCCATATGGTACTTAACATCAGAATCAAAATGAGCTTGTGCTTTTTGTGTGAGATGTTGAAATTTATTAGAAAATCAGAAAGCCTAATTTCCACCGAGTTCCTGAGAACTGCCATCTGCCGCATGAAAAAGAAAATGGAGATTTTTTTTTTTAAACCATTTACTTATTGTGAAATGTGAGGGTGCTGGTGTATGTGTTTCAAAAAGCGGTTGGGGGCGGGGAGGGGGGTTGTGAGAGAGCGCCAGAGCAAGCCCACTTGGCAGGGCAGAAAGAAAGAGTGTCAGCTGAATGGAGGCAAGGGCTTGCGAGGCGTAATTATGGAAATCATCTATTCCCCAGCCTTTTTTTCTCCTCCTGACCACATGTTCCTTCCACCGAAGAGCAGTACAGAGAGTCCAGCTTTTGAGAATAAGTGAAGTCCCCACTTGAGAAAGAACAGGGGGCTTAACCCAGTCTCTCTGGGTGTCAGGTCCTCCCATGGAGAAGCTGGCGTGAGTGAAGCCAGGAGGGTAAAGGCTGAATGGAAAGAGGACCAGGAAGTCTTTCTCAGGAGAGCGACGGAAAGGAGGGCAGGCAGGATGGGAGAGGGATCCCAGCAGGGGAGTAAAGGCGTGCCTCCTGAGGAGGGAAGAACCTTTCAACAAACTGCCACGCCAGAGGGAAGATGCTCAAGTCTTTCACGAGGGCGTGCTGTCTGGACATTCATTTCAGTGGACGGCCTCCCCCTGTGGCGTTGTTAGGTCCCCGATGTGCTGTCTTAATCACGAGCCATGTCCGTCTAGTCCCCCACACCTCCACGCTGCAGCCTGGAGGGCTTACCCCAGCCGTTGATTTTACTGAATGTATTTATTTGTTCTCTGTTTTTTCACCAAAGCTAGCATGTGTGTTGCAACTGCTACAGGCAACATTCGCTGGACCTGGTTAGTGGCTGGATTTCTCACCTCTGACCACAAGTAATGCTCAGGAAATAGACCTCTGGCAAACAGCCCCACCAGAGCCTGAAACGGAACGGTCATGAGGATGGAGGATGAGGTTCGAGGCACCAGGGGACGTCACGTGGTGGCACAGTGAGGCCAAGTGTTGGTCAGGGGACTTCACGTGATGACACTGTGGGGCCACGTGTTGGTCAAGGCAGGACGTTCTTAGACGGCATCCGTAGCAGTTTAATTAAAGAGAGACTAAAAAGACCGCTCGTAGCCTTATCTACAAGGCAGTCTTCCTGCAGGAGCTTAGGGGTATATGCCTTTCTATGCTGGGAGAAGGGCGTTCACTGGCGTTGGCACCTCCGGGAGAAGCTTTAGGTTTCAGGATGAACTCCTGAGAGCTTAGCATCCGGGGTGTGCATGACTTGGGGTGCCAGGCAGCAGGTCCTGCTCGCTCCCCGGAGGGCACGGCCTTACGCTTTACTCCCCAGGCAGCTGAGGACCCAACAGTGCTCCTTGCTTGGAGGCCAGTGAGGAGCTCCTGATTTCCCCGTGGGCCGCCCAGACCTCTACAAGCTGTGCATTCTCCTGAGCGACCAGGAGCTGGCAGGAAGGGCGGGCGCTTGGAGCTGCTCCTCAGTCACTGCGGCCCCAGAGCAGCTGCGGCCGAAACATGGTGAGCAGCTCTCGGCACCTCGGCCCTGACGTGCCCTCAGCTTCCGTTTGCTGAGCACCTATTGTTTCAAATACTTGTTATCTGAGAAGTGTGGCTGCAGTTTCCTGAGCGCTTATTATGTGCCAAGTACCTCACACATATTACCTCATTTAATCCTTACTAAAACCCTGTGAGGAAGGGACCATTCTCACCCCCATTTTCCAGATGAGACAACTGAAGGCAAGTAAGATCTGGCCTGAGTTAAACGGCAAGTAAGACTTGGGGTCAGCAATGAGCCTCATGGTGTGACTCCAGAATCGTTTCTCTATAACCCATACAGCCAACCTCCAACCGAACAAATGATATTACTTCCACTTCAGCTCATGAGCAGGCTGGGCTCAGAGAGGTTAGGCAATTTACCCAAAGCTGCACAGCTACAGGTCACAGAAACAGAAACCCTTCTGGCTCCAGAGGCCAAACCCTTTCTCCTAAGCCGCACCCCCTCTCTGGGCTCACTGAGGCTGCATTTTATTTTGAAGCCACAGTCCCCAGCCAATGCCTGGCAGGCATGGTGAGAAGGACTGGATCTGCAACATGGAGACATCTTTACAAGAGAAAGACTTGGCTAACCCTTAACGTGTTCAGACTTTTTAATTGCTTCTTTGGAACACAGATGTTTTTTGGGGGTGCCACAGCTATGGCCTAAAGTAGCCTCTGAAAGATCGGGGTGCCGCCTGCCAATGAGAGTCCCTGCCTGCCTGCTGATCCCACTGGCTGAGCGGTACTAGTTCCAGATGGTTAGAGAGTTTGGTGCTGGCTGCCATTCTTGCCCACTTCAATGAGTCCCTCAAATGTGCTGAGTGTGTCCTACTGAGTATCCCCTCCACCTGGGTGTGGGCAGCGAACACCAAAGCCCTGGCATACGCTGGACACATTGTGTGAGATCCATTGCCTCTTTTGTTCTCTCCAGGAGCAGAGAAATTCACCTGATTTTAGCGGACAGGGAGAGGACATGTTTATAATGAGTAGAGGGTGAAAGGGCCACTCTCTGATCTATAGGTTCAAGGTCCCTAAATGATTAGCTCTGCTACCAGCTTGGGGAATTGCTGAACACTAAAGACAAATGCTAAACTACATGTCTCAGTGGCCCTACATTCATCAAACAGAGGGCCACTATCAGGGTGGTCATGATCCAGAAGTCGATGATGTGGTTATCAACCAGCAGCGGTCTTCAAATTCCCCGATGCCTCAGTTTCCCTTGTTACACACCAGAAGGATGTCTCTAGCACTCAGGCAGTGGGCACCATGTTTTATTTGACCGGGCATACTTTTGCAAAGATTGCTAAGTTAGACAGTTGCTATCTTTGTTAACATTGGATTGATGTTGAATAACAGATTATGTTAAGATTTTCATAAGTTCAGACTTGAGATTTCAATTCAGTACTTCCTTCCTCAATAAGTATTTGTTAAATACTTACTATGTGTCAGACATTGTCTTGGCACTTTAGTCAAAATACAGATAAATGACACTTACTTCTTGGCCCTGAGGAGCTTGCAATTTAACAAAGAGCAGGAAAAAAAAAAAAAATATATATATATATATATATATATATATATATATACACATGCACATACACACACACACATGCATATGTGTATATATGTACATATGTATGCATATCCATATATAAACACACATAATATATGTAAGTATATACAAATACATGCACACCCATACATATATGCCTATGTGTATGCATATGTGTGTGCTGATTGATATAAAATATGAGCATGTGCATGTGACAGTTTAACACGCCAGCCCTGTGGTGATGAGGACACAGAAGCATCCAGCAGTGAGCCCGACAGGGAATGATGGCTGGGGCTGGCAGAGGGAGAGGGAGTGGTCCTGCAGACCAGGCAGCATCCCAGTAGCATCAGAGCCCGGCCTTGCCCTGGGCTGACTGGGTGAGGAAAGAGGAAACCCTATCCATTGAAGAAGTGCCACCTCTGTTTGGGGAGGGTGGTAGGCATTTTGGATGAGCCTAATGCAGCAGGAGTAGGTAATAAAATGAAACATTGGGAGGCTGGGGCAGGCGGATCACAAGGTCAAGAGATCAAGACCATCTGGCCAACATGGTGAAACCTTGTCTCTACTAAAAATGCAAAAATTGCTGGGCGTGGTGGCACGTGCCCGTAATCCCAGCTACTCGGGAGGCTGAGGCAGGAGAATTGCTTGAACCTAGGAGGCGGAGGTTGCAATAAGCTGAGATTGTACCACTGCACTCCAGCCTGGCGACAGAGTGAGACTCCGTCTCAAAAAAAAAGAAAAGAAAAGAAACATAAATTAAGACAGTTCTAGAGAGTGCTCTGAATGCCAGGCTAGGGTGCAGGCACACGCTGGGGATGGTAGAGCTGGGACAAGATGGAATAAGGAGTAGGGATGACATTGGTGGTGGGGAACTGGAAACATAACCCAGTAAGACAAATATTCCCATTTCTGGAAAAGAACTACCAGCATTTAGGCCCTCTCCTTCCTGTTGGCACTAGGCTCTTTCACTTTAAAAAAGTCCTATATATATGAAAATCCAAACTTATAAAATAAATTTGGAGACTGATATTTATGGGACAAAAGGATTCTTCCCTTTAGGAAGAAATCTTTTGAAAGCTGAGCTCACATGGTACTTTCAAATATAATTCAATCACCCTGCTTTGGTTAGGAGCCCCTGAGTTCTGGTAGGCGGGTGGTCTGCATGGGGCATGCTGCCCCTCACTGAGCAAACATGTTCATGGGTCCTCCTTTTTTTTTCTGATGGAGGAAGAAGAAAGAGCACAGATTAATGAGCAAACCCAGAAAAACGGTTCTTTCTGTTAACCTGGTGCTATCTTTCTTACTGGAGTTTCCTCCTCTGTTTTCCTGCACTCCTTATATTCTCCACACACACACCCAACACTGGATTCATTTGTATAAAGAAAAAAAAAATTGTCCTTTCACTGCCTTTTTGGAATTGACATGAAGTGTGTGCCCTTCCTTTCTCCAGGTGTAACACTCCCCTGCCACTGGTGTGTTTCTGAATTATTTGTTTTAACAAACCAGTTCTCTATTTCGGAGAGGATTATAATTGACAGTAAACACTTTATTTAACTTTCTCTAATTATAATTCGATTTCGAACGTAGTTCATATGTTTTCTCTATGGAAATAACCCAAGCGGTGGGCTTCCAGGTTTTCCCTAAGTTGGGAATGAGTACAGCTGTTAAATTAAATCATGAGAAACAAGGAAAATGTATAATTAGTTTCTCCAAGAGGATGCCATTGTAAATTTCCTGAAAGACATGAAGATGTCTATGGCTGGGGATCTCATGCCTCGTTATATATATTTTTCTTCTGGTTTCGTATTCTAGTATGGATTTATCAACACCTGTCTGAAATCGCTTGTGATAGAGAAACTTGGCGAAGAAACATGGAAAAAATTGAAGTAAGTAAATGAAAGGGAAGATGAAGTATCCCTGGAGCAACTGGTAAACCTCCAGTGTTATTAAGGTTACAGATTTTTACTGACCTTTTGATTAAGCCAATTAGTTGAATGGACCCGTCAAAAAAGATACAGCTGGTTCTCAAAGAGATTCAGTTACTAGGAAGATCAATTCAAGTAGCGTAAACATATGAATTAGATACAGAAAACACCTGGTATACCTTATCTGTCTTTAATGGAGGTATCAGTCTTAATTCCTAAAATCGGCCTTAAAACAGGGTCTCACTGTAAATAGTACTGACATTATTTTAACTTTTATCTCATGAATGAATTCTCATTTTCTAATCACAGAAGAGAGAGCAACTGCATTATTTCCATTGCCCGTCAATGAAGCTACCAAACAGAAGAGGGGAGACCCCTTTCAAGTTTGAGCAGAATCACTTCTGAGGTGTTCTTAGTTGATTTCTTAGTTTTTCCCCTCTGCCTCTGTCCAGTGACCCCTTAATGCCATCATTTGCCCCTCCTTACAGTCTCCTCTCTGACTCCTGCAATCTTGGGCTATCTGCCTGCTTTCCTAGAGGCTCCCAGCCTTAAAGCATTAGGGATTGGGGATGAAAGTGCCTCAGAAATCACTTGATCCTAGGAAGGGAAAGGAAAACAAAAATATGGAAAAATGATTGGCTTCCTCAGTTCATCAATGCCATGCAAATTAAAACAATTAGGCACTGCTTTGCCGATTAAATCTCCCAAAAATTTAAATGATAATAACCAGTTCTGGTTAAGATGCAGCAAAATGGGTAATTGCTGATGGCATAGTAAATCAGTGCAGCCCCTTTGGAAAGCAATCTGACAACATGTACCAAAAGCTGTGCAAATGATCAAATCCTTTGAAGCAGTAAGTCCATTCTTGAGAATCTATTCTCTTAGAAACACACACCTTTATGCACACATATATGCATATGTATGCAAAAAGATATAATTTAACTTTATATTTAAAATAATTAAATAAAAATTGTCTTTAGAAGTTAAAAACAAATGGAATGACAAAAGAAATATGCATTATTATGTGATGATTGCAAAGATCACAAAGCAACTTGCAAATTTTAATGACAATACTAAGAAGAAAAAAAAAAACCCAGAAAACAGAAGTCACATATCTACTAGGTAAATCAAAAGAAACAGGATTAAGAGAAAAACCCAAATAATAACGAATAGTGGCTGAATTAGATACAATATTGGATGATTTTTTTCCTAATACCTATTTCCCAAATCTTCTTTTTCTATTTCCCAAATTTGCTATATGGTTTTATTGATTTTGTAATCTAAAAACAATTTAAAATGCTTAATGTAAACTTTTCCTCCCCTTTCTCCTATCCCTAGTTTAAAAATAAAATAAATCGAGCTGAGAGCACAGCTACTTACTTGTCCACAGCCAGGTCCTGCCCAGACCCACAGCCCTACACAGGCCTGGTCACTGCAGCCCACTGCTCACACACGTGGCACCATCAACCTTCTTATTCTAGGGAAGGTAGCCCAGGGTAAATCAGGGTAAATTGCTTACAGCTCCACAAGTTTAGATGTAAAAAAGGAGCTCTGGCCTCACAGAGGTGAAGAATACTCATTTCAAATATTTTAAGTAGGAGCCCTGAGTAATTATGATCAGAGAAACTGGTGGACCCTTGAGTCATTACTTTGCCCAGATCTCAGTTGACAGGTGAGGAAACTGAGGCCCAGAAAGTTGAAATGACTTGGCCAAGACTGCACAGCAAGGGGACAAGGGGTCAGGATGCACTGTCAGAACCTTAAAGCACCGTTTTTCAGCCCCCTGTGTGGCCCTGGGGAGAGACGCATTTGAAGACTTACTTATTTATTAAGGGCCATTGTGTTGTAAAGGCTAAATTTGGGAGGAATAGAGGACAGGAAAGAGCATTCTTCTTACTTTAAGCACTTACTTTGGGACACACCTCTTATATAAAATCTTTTTTTTTTTTTTAATGAGAGGAAAAAAGAAGAAAGAAAAAGTGGGAGAGAGAACAGAATTCTTGCTCTATTGCCCAGGCTGCAATGCAATCTTAAAAAGGTATTAAAAACCTCTTTTATGTCATCAATTGTACTTAACAACAGAGACAGGAAGGAATAAGGGAAGAAAATAACAAACAGTCAACCAATATTTCATTTAGGTCTATGAGATACTATGCAAATGCTAAAGAGTAATTCACTTCCTATTATATAGCCACTTTCAGAATGAGTATCATTGTGTCCATTTAAGTTTAGGATTAATATTAATATTCATGAGTTCAATATTGTAATTTAATGCTAACTAGCTTTTTTTGCCCATTATTTGATGTAAATTCTTCATTATGGAGATACTCTTTATATTTTGATGAATTTTTGAGATAACTGATACTGGTTGTTCCTTTCTGTTTGTAGTGCTTCTTTCAGAAGCCCTGGTGGTGATGAAATCTCTGAGTGCTTGCTTGTTCGCAAAAAATTTTATTTTTCCTTCGTTTATAAAGCTTAGTTTGGCAGGATATGAGATTCTGGGTTGAAAATTCTTTTCTTTGAGGATATTGAATATT
>CAUYQU010014617.1:0-89559 GCA_963574635.1 Cheracebus regulus | reverse complement strand
ACTTTTAAAATAGGTGTAATGCGATACTGAGAAAAATGTATGTTTTGTGGATTTGGGGTGGAGAGTTCTGTAAATATTTGTTAAGTTTACTTGTTCCAGGTCTGAGTTCAAGTCCTGGATATCCTTGTTAATTTTCTATCTCGTTGATCTGTCTAATATTCATAGTGTAATGTTAGTCTCTAGTCTTTACTTGCGTGCAGTTCAACAGTCCCGGGATTGTTTCTGTCTCTTTTTACTCAGCCCCACTTCAACCTGTCCATCCTGGGGCAGTTTCTATTTAAAGCAGGATAGCTTTTGACATTTTTCTCGTATTTTTTTTTTCTGAACATGTATTCCAGGCTGATGGAGCCCCATTCCCAAGTTGTGTTTCCATTTCTCGGCAGTTGTTAACCCAGTGAGAGGAATCCAGGCATCGGACTCCCATTTCAGCAACAATACCAGTTTTTTGTGTTGGAGGAGGTTGGGGGCTATGGGAAGACCTATGCTTCAAGTCACTGGGAAGAACATTTCATTTGCTGTCAGAAAACTTCATGTTTTTAAAGTCATAGCCTCATTCATGTCTTTATGTAAAGCCCCTGTTACTTTTTTTTTTTTTGAGATGGAGTCTTGCTCTGTCATTCAGGCTGGAGCCCAGTGGCACAATCTCGGCTCACTGCAACCTCTGCCTCCTGGGTTCAAGCAATTCTCTGCCTCAGCCTCCCGAGTAGCTGGGATTACAGGCACCAGCCACTATGCCTAGCTAATTTTTGTATTTTTAGTAGAGACGGGGTTTCACCATGTTGGCCAGGCTGGTCTTGAACTCCCGACCTTGTGATCCACCTGCCTCAGCCTCCCAAAGTGCTGGGATTACAGGCATGAGCCACCGTGCCCGGCCATCCCTGTGATTTTTTAAGTTTTCCCTTTCAGACAGAGGAAGAGTGCTTTCATTTTCTTTTTTTTTTTTTGTATGTGTTTCTAATGTATGTTTTTAAAATCATGTAAAATATAAATAACAAAGTATATTACTGAACAATTTTTAAACATACAATTCAGTAACATTAAATACATTTGGAGTGTGGTGCAGCCATCACCACCCTCTATCTCCAGAGCATTTTTCATTTTCCCAAACAGCAACTCTGTCCCCATGAAACACCCACTCCCCATCCTACCTCCCCCAGCCCCAGGTCACCATCGTGCTGCTTCCTGTTTCTATGAATTCGCCTATTCTAGGGACCTCATGTAAGTGAGTCACATGGTGTCTGCCCCTCTTTGTCTGCCTCCTTGCCCCTGGCATCGTGCCCTCGGGTACTCCTTTTCCTCTGGATGCCCCAGTCCCTCTACAGCACGTGAGCCTCAGTTCGCCCTGCGTCTTTCCAGTCAGTGGCAAGCAGCCCTTATCAATTGCTTCTCTGTCACCACCTGCCATGACTCTATGTTTCAAAGGGGAGAGATGCATTAGGAGTAATGTGGGATGGCTTGAGGCTGCCCTGACCCACCACTGCTGTGGACTGCGTGGATGGGCAGGTTCATCTCAGGGCTCTATGTCAATTTCCAGTCACTGATATTTATTCCCAGCCTGCATTTTAATGATCCTCACAAGAGCCAGGGTCAGTGGGAACAGTGTGTTCAGAGGACTGGTTTTAAGTCTCATTACTCATTAATATTGAATGCCAAAATGTCCAAGTTAGTTTTATTTTCAGTGAATTGTGCAATTTTACTGGGATACCTTATACATTTGACGTTTATCCATGTGATACCAGCACCTCAATAAAAAGTGGAGAAAAACAATTAGCTGCCATGTTTGTTTTATACATAGTGTTTTTCCCATCTCAGTCTCCAGCTGGCTGTTGAGAATCATGTCTGAGCAGCCGAATGTGCTCCCATTTTATTCCTGACATTTTGAGAATGACGTCACTTGATTCCTTGCAGCATTTTGCAATTTCTTCTGAGGAATTTCCAAGAAATGTATTCTAAGTAAAGCATATATAAATCTGTGAGTCACCCAGACAAGAAGTTAGCCATAGTTAACCAATAGTCTAGTCAGGTAGGTTAGACTACTAGCCTAATTCCAACCAAACGACAAACACAATGATGTCACCAGGCATAAAACAATAATACTAAATGCACCTGTTCACAATTTAATGTGATTAGAAAAATATAATTCTGATATGTTTTTAATTGCCTGAGAAATGTAAAATTTGCAAGCAAACTAAAAATATGCAGTGTTCATTAGCATTTTATTTAGGATGTATTGTTCAGAATGATGACATCATTGTCCCAATTATGACAAAGGATGTAGAAAATTAAATTAGGTTCAGAGAAGAGCTTCCTAAATCATTATGATGCTAAAAATATCTTCAGTGGAGAAAGTTGAGGCAGCTTTACCTGGAAAGAAGGAGGACAAGGGATTAATAACTCTCTAGAGTATTTAACTGGATATAATTAGGGAATGACCATGAGTTTGTTACTTGAAAATGCAAAGAAGTCAGAGGAAGGGAGGTTGATTCAAAATTATAATATGATTTTAGACAGAATGAAGAGTCTTGAATTTATGGGTAGTTAATAAATATTAGAAAGACAGCAGAAGTGAGATAGGAAACATGGTGTATGGTGATTGGAGTTTTCTGTTCTTCAAGTTCAACCGTCATATTTACTGCAAAACCTTCTTGCAAGACACATTTTTTCCCAAAGTAAAACTACTCATTCATTGTACATCAAGAATGTAATCCTTGATTTTACCTAGGTTTTTGCCTATATAGTGATGTAATCAAGAAGTTTTTGTTAAATATTTTAAGATCTTTGGCACTTAAGACTAGTAATGCACCAAGCTAAACAATCTCCTTTTGTTTGCCATTTCTTAAAATATTTAAATCAATTGAATTTCTGGTCTATCAAATGTTAATCTAAATTTGTACTTTTTTGGAGCTTGTGTTTGTCAAGCAATTACGTTATTATTTTTTTTCAATCCCTGATATAATTTTTTCCCAAAATATTAGCACACTTATAGTTCAGCCAGGAATGAGACAATTTTTACAAATTCTTTCATCATACATATAGAAATTACTCATTTCTTTGATTCTTAAATCAGCATTTTGCCTAATTTAATCAAATGATATAATGGGCAGAAATGCCATATCTAGTATTTCTATAGACGATGAGAAGAATGTTCCCAATAATAGATTAAATAAATGCCTTCTTATCTGTCCAAATAAAGTAGTTTAGGTATTTGACAAGAACTATGCAATCCAGAGAAATAACTCGATAGAAACAAAAGCAACCGTAAAAACTATAAGGGAAGTTTTATTTTTTAAACCTTGAATATGTGTGGTTACCCTATGCAGAAAACAAAAGCTGTTTAATAGATTTATGAATGAAATTAATTTATTTCCGTAAAAGGAACTGGTTCAAGTCACGGTTCTCTGGTTTGTGTTTCCAGAATATGCATCTGACCCTTAGCCACATGACAGAAAAGTGGCTATCCTTGGGTATTTAGTCTGTGTGCAGCTTCTGTAGGACAGAGAATGAGACAGAGAGGAAGAGAGAGAGAGAGAGAGAGAGAGAGCGAGAGAGAGATACGCATTTCTCCTGCCTTGCTAACAGGCTGATGCTGTCCTTCTGATGCTGACATTATGTAAGACCATTACATAAGAGCTAATTATTTTCTCAGCATTACCTTTTGTTTCTTTAAAGTCCCCTTTCCAGCAGTCCTGAGAACATTCATCCTTTTAAATTTTTCACCCCTTATGATCTGAGTTGCCAAGCAGTCACAAATAATAGATATAAATGTAGAGGCTGGTGATTGCATTTTGCCTACAAAATTAATTTTCATTCTAAAAATCAATAATTCATAGAACTATATTGACTCATTAAGTGTTTGAGCCAAGATGGGAAAGATACTGGGGGAAAAAAACATTCTGAAGACTCCGATTTGATGGTAGAGAAGTGAATGTATGCATGGTGATATCGGCTTCAAAGGTGATATCGGTTTCAAATGTCATTCTAACCATGCTCTCTGCCAAGGGCTTTGTGTACTTTTTATTGTTTGAGAGAGGTGCCTCCAATTTCTTTAATGTGAATTTTGAAGTTCAGGAATTCTTTATGGAATGTATAGAACAAGAAATTGTTCATTACTTATTGAATAGAAATTCCCAAATCTGCATGAACAATCCTGTTTACTGTGCATAAGGAACACAGAATTCATGAAGTTAGCAGCCACCTGCTAGTTATCTCATCCAATTTGCACTACTAATTCATTTTTTTTAAAAAAAAAAACCTTCTCTTTGCAGTTTTTCCTGAGTGACTCTGAGGAAACAATCCCTCCAACTGCCAATACATCAAACACAAGTTTTTCAGCCTCAAATAATCAAGCGGCGATTCTGCGGGCACAAAATTTATTTTTCCTCCCGGTAAGAACATTGCAATTATGACTGCGTTGCTGGCTCTCCTGTATGCTAGTAGTCTGTATAACCTAAATTCTTCAGTCTTAGATCTGTTCTAGAGTTTGCATTTCCTCCCTAATATCAATCCCTGAGTAGTCCTGAATTTGCAGATGCCAGCCTCTGCTACAAGTCCAGGCCCTTGGGGACTGGTGAAACTCACATTTGCAAACTTACAATGTTATTTTTAAGCTTTCACCAGTAATGATTGCCTTATTCTCTTAACCATTACAGCATTTCCAGCATATATCCTACCATATGGCATTCAATTATACTTCACCATATTCCTGGGTTTTTTACTTAGAGACATTGCTAATTGTTCCTGTGAATTAACATTATCCCCCTTAAAGCTGTGATAAAACTGCCCACACCTTATTTTCCTCCCTTTGGCAATATACGCTGACTGGTGATTCTATTCCTCAGTAATTCTTGCTAACGGACTCATCTTCACCAGTGTCCCAAAGGACCTAGGTTGAAATTTCAAAACTTATTAACACATTAATCTTTTAAGTGGAGAGTTAAGTCAGCTATTTACTGCTTAACAACTTTGTTCTTCCACAAATCGTTTGTGAAGAAACGAAAAAGTTTTTATGCTCTCCTTTTCACTTTCTGAATAATTACTTAAAAGTAGTGCAGATGATGCTCATTTAGTTTCCATCTCAAATAACTAGTTTTGAGAATGCTAAGTGAACTATTTTGGAGACTCAAATTGGTAATTCAATATGTATGCTTTCAAAACACCAAAATTTTTAACTCCATTAGCTATAGCAATAAAGTGGATTGATTTTCTTATTTCTCCTTCTCTGATTTGCTTCCTTGACATTTTGCTCTGGTCGTTTTTCCCTTCCCACCGTTTAATTTATTGGGAAGCTCACAGCTCCATGCACAGAAAGTGGCTTCTGGTGTTCTTTCCTGAAGGCTTCTGAGGCATTGACTGGGTCAAGGACAAGATGACCAAGTTCTAAAAGCAGTGTCCCCATGGGGACATTGGGAAGAGGGGGTGGTAAAGGTTCATCCCTTACCCAGGAGACCCTGGCCTTCAGATGAGGTATTATCATCAACTTCAGCGAGGATTAGGCGTTGACTTCTCTATTTAGTTACATGAAAAGGGAAAAGCTGGAGTCTTCATGAGAGCTTATTGACTGTAGTCTCACTGTGGGCCATTTGGAGCCCTCTGTTTTAGAGAAATGTTTAAGTTAATGGTGTGGCCTGCCTGTTCCTCCTTGAACCAATGGTGTTAGCATTCACATGATCCTTAGGCTGGATGCTGGGGAGAGAGTGCACCGACTGAGCAGTCCCCTTTCACATCCACGTAGCACTTTACGTTTAAAATTTTAACGTGAAGATGCATTTTGACAGGAAAAAAATGTATAGCTGGCAATATCTTTTTAAATCTCTCCTTCCACTATATTTGAGATCACTTGGCATCATTAAAAGAATAAGGAAATCATTATGAATTTCATTTAGGTAAATCTGTATATCTTATTTGCAATCAAAGAAAATTATTAAACACTCAAGGTGGAGAAAGGCAACATTTCTTCAGCCTTAAAAGATTCTGAAAAAGCACAATCTAGGTGGCATGTAGTAAACGGACTACTGTCTTTCCGATCATGGGACCTGGAAGATACTGGCCAGCATTGCCAAGGAAGCCCCAGGTCTGCATGGACTGGCTGTACAGAAATACATTATGAACTCACAGGTTTAGCAGTCCCCAAGGAGCCTGGAGATATCCTGGCTTCCTCCCTCATGGATCCCAGGGAACGCTGGAAAAGCCATTTTGTGGGTGTGCACCAGACAGGCATCGTTTCTCTCAAACCCCATGTCATGTGATGTCTGAAGTTGACCAGCAAGTTGAGAAGTATGCCCAGCTCACTGCTGGCAGTGATATAAAGTGGTACAACTCTTCTAAGTGATCATTTCAATCATTATCAAGAAAAGCATAAGACAGACATGCTTTTTACCCTGTGATACTAATTTTGGAAATTAATTTTAAAAGTGGAAAGGTTTACCACAAACGTATTTGTACATGTGTTTATAAAACATCAACAACAAAAAAGAAAGTCAAAGAAAGAAAACAGCCTAAAAATTTGAAAATACATGGTGTTTATACTTAACCACCATATAAGTTATAACAAAATTTATTTTAACCACCATATAAGACATTGTAAAAAAAAAAGACATATAAATACATATTTATAATAAATTATTCATTGAAAAGTATTTTTTTAAAAATTCTAAACAGTATGATCCTAACTTTCTAAAGTAATACTACCAATATTAAATAGCAAGAAAAAGGCTGGAAACACGTATACAAATAATGAATAGTGGCTAAAGTGGATATTGGGGATTATCAGAGACCCTTATTTTTATATGGATTCTTTTGTATATTTTCCAATTTTTGACATTGGATGTGTTATTTTTGTAGCAGGAAAACATAATCCTTTTAAAATACCAATATTAGCCATAAAGGATCTTTGCCACATAAGCTGTTTATACCACAGCAGGCACTTGGTATGCATTATGTCATTTCATCCAAAGATGACCCTGGTGAAGTACATCTTATTGGGACTGCCATTTTGCAGGTGAAGAAGCTATAAGACCCAGAGACTTTAGTGCTAATAAATTACCCACTATAACAGTGGCTGTTACCTTACTATAAAGTGCAAGTTGGTTTCAAAGATTATATTGAAACTGATAAACATTATTAGCAATCAAGTTACCAGTAAGTACAGTCCAATAGAAGTCAGTTCAGTATCCCATCGCCAGAACCGCTGACCAGCCGGCGCCCTCCCTGGTCAGCTAAACCGTGGAGGCAGGACAGGCTCCCAGCCTGGCCATCCTGTAGTATTCTCTCCTGCACATCGCTCGGGGACAATTTGCAGGTTCCTAACCTGCCTTTTCATGCCAGATTACCCCTTGCACAGCCTCCAAGCATTCTAGAAAGCCATTTAATAGAAATGGACTAAAAGTCTACTTCCCATGAACATATATATTTTCATAGATGTTCCTGAAATGTGAAAAAAAAAAATTAAAGCCTCAGAATAATTTTTGAAAGTGAAACCTTAGCATAGTTTATAGGTATTGACACATAGTTCAAAGGTTCAAGCTGTGAGAACCTTTAGAATTGTACCCCAGGTCCCCACACACCAAAATAATCCACATACACCCATTGAAACATACACATACATGCTTCTAAGTGGTTCCTTATTCTGCCCTCTCATTCGATTAGGCTGAACTGGTTGATAGCTTTCATTATAACAACGGTTTTCAAGCATAATTTTAGAAGCAGAGCTCTTTCAAAAACAAAAGCTGAGAAAGAGCTTTATAGTAATAATAGCAGAATTTACACAGCTTCTCATGGACTAGGCTATTCTGAACTTGTGTTACTTAATCTTCATGAGAATTCTCCAAGGTGGGTATTACCATCATCTTTACTTTGAGTGACTTGTAGAAGCCACAGGATTGTTTTGTTAAGATTAGCTGCTTTGGGGAATCCGATGGGACAGGATTACTGAATAAGAGCCTTACCCCCACCAGTTCCTGGGGCAATTTCCTGGGTTTTAAGGAGTGGTTTTATAATACTCAAGACTATTGATTAAAGGCCTACTAGGTTATAAATAAGGGCTTCTTAAACTCTTTGTGAAGGCCTTTTTTCATTTTGCTTTGTTTTGTTTGTGTAATTTCTAGACTATGATAGAATAATGCTTTTGAAAAACGTAATGGTGAATTACCAGAAAAATGAACTAAAAAGCCAAATGAAATGCAAGCTCATATTTTATTATATTCATCAGAAACAAGCTTACGCTGCCAAATTTCAATCCACATGGTGTACCTGTTTCGCAGAACTCACTGCTGTACTTTCAGTCCTCTTGTTCTAAGCAACATAGAGCATTTTAGTGTACCTCATATCAAAGTCCTCAGACCTGCCCTGAAGTAGATACTTAGTAACTTATCTAAGGTGACAAGGGCAGAACTCTCGTAGAAATAAGGTCTCCTTGCACAGGGCATGCTAGACCTCTCCTGCCTCTGAGATACTGCCTGTTCACGTGTTCACAGCTCTATTGATTCTGTCATTTTACTACATTAACCCACATTGTCTCTTCTTTCCCTTTTTTTGTTCTCCGTTGTGGGAGAGCATGAGAGACAGAAGAGTGGAGGTCTGCCATCTGGCAATTGCAACTGAGACACAGTGCTTACAACACTCGGTATTCCTTGAAATGCTGCCACCTGAAATGAAGAGTGGCCTTCACATTCCCATGCAGAGGAAGACTTCCACTCCCTGAAGAGTGACCTAGTTGGCATGTAATCTAGTGCAAGGTGTTGGTCTTCCTTTTGAAGCCACAATGCCAGGTCGAAGTTCTTACTGATGGAATGTCTATTCATTCCTCCCTGGGTTCCTCCACTCAAGCTTGCCTCTTACAAAGAGAAAGCCTGCTGTATGATCACTGCAAGCTCATATTTCCAACTTTTCTTTCTTCTACAAGAACAGGATTGTTAAGCTAATATCAGTTGCCTTCCACATAGCTTAATGTAGATGGCTTTAACTGGGGAAATCAAAGGAAGAGCCGGAATGACAAAAATAAGCAGTTCATACCTGGCTTACTCAATACGATGAAATTATAATTCAGTGGTTTAAAAGCTAGGCTATCTTTTAAAGACAAGGTTTATAACACATCAATAAGGGGCCAGGCATGGTGGCTCACGCCTGTAATCCCCGCACTTTAGAAGGCCGAGGCTGGTGGATCACGAGGTAAGGAGTTTGAGACCAGCCTGACCAACATGGTAAAACCCCATCTCTACTAAAAATACAAAAATTAGCCAGGTGTGGTGGTGGGCGCCTGTAATCCCAGCTACTCAGGAGGTTGAGGCAAGAGAATTGCTTGAACCCGGGAGACAGAGGTTGCAGTGAGCCAAGATTGTGCCACTGCACTCCAGCCTGGGCGACAGACCAAAACTCCATATAAAAAAAAGAAAAAAAAATCTATATTTTATTAAAAGTCTTAATTTTTTTTTGAGCGTTTTTTTTTTTTCTTCTGTTCTAGGAATGCTAAGATAGTAACACAACCCCTTGTTCACAGAAACCCCGTGATGTAGCAAATAAAGCATTTTGAGGCTGGCACCTATTTCCCTGTAGCGAGTGCCTCCTGGCATGCAGGACTCTAGGCTCTGTACATTACTCTTTTATCTCTATTGTTTTCAATGGCCTACAAGGATAATATGATTACCTTCATTTTACAGTGTCACGCAGACACTGTGATATAAGCAAGTTAGGTCACTGGCTGCAAGTAAGTGAACTAATGCATGAGTGAAGAGTTGAATTCAGAGCTATCCAAAGCCTGCCTGAACCATGCCTGCAGTGGTAAACGCTGAGGAAATGGCTCACCTGGTCGGGCCTGCCTGGAGCTTGCTCTGGCCTCAGATGGGAGGTAACAATTCTGGCTCCCATTTGGTTCTTCCACTTTCTTCTGGTGCCTGTCCAACTCCCAGGGGATTCATGACTCACCCTGGTCAGGCTTTGAACTTAAATCCTTCTGTTGTAAATAGGCCCGCTGACACACAATTTCTCTTTTAATAAAATGTCTGGGCTTCCTTATGCTTTTAACAGAGTTGTCCATAATGGTTTATATTCTCTTAATGAATGAAAGGATTGAAAGGCCAAAAGAGATTCTATTCACTTCAACTTGTATTTAAGGAAAGTATAGGAGGCCACACTGTTTACATTTTCAAGAAATAAATGACATTGGCTTATAATGATGTGTCTTCCATATAATTTTTTTTACAATTTTAGTTCTGCAAAGAATCTGGCAATATACATGCTTATTTTTATTTATCATGCAAGGTTGAGTTGGAAAGCTGTGGATAATATTTGTTTTTTTCTGAATTTAACATATCCAGGCATTTACTACTGGCTCAAACATAAGAAACAGGGCTCTGTTTTCACAGCCAGCTTATATGTTGACCACATGAGCTTGGCGGTGGCCCCGATTGTACTTGTGGGTCAGCATTTCTCAGAAGAGATCCTAAGTATTTGCCTGTCATCTTTTCCTGTTCCAGTACTTTATATACAGCTGCATTCTGGGACTGATATCCTGCTCCGTGTTCCTGCGGGTGAACTATGAGCTGAAGATGCTGATCATGATGGTGGCCTTGGTGGGCTACAACACCATCCTGCTCCACACCCACGCCCACGTGCTGGGTGACTACAGCCAGGTCTTGTTTGAGAGGTGAGCCACTGACTCTTCCTTCTCTTACTTTAGTTCTTTCTCGGCATGTGGATCGCGTGAGTGTGTGTTGAGTACATGCAAGTTAGCGAACTCATTGTCATCAATAAACCATTCTGATAGAAGTTCTTTGAAGTGATACCTCTGAAAGATATGTATTTTTCTTATAGATTATATCTGATTATGTATTCTCAAATACACATAGAAGATGTGAAGTGGTTCAGAGAGAAGAACTGTGTTATAACCTGAACTATGTTGATAAAAGTAATCTAAGGTTGTCCAGCTCAGAACATTTTAGACTAAATAATTCTCTGTTGTGGGGGCGCTATCCTGTGCATGGTAGGTAGGGTGTTTAGTGTTTAGGGATATCGCTTGCCTCTACCCACTGAATGTTAGTCACAATCCCCTCTGTACCAAGTCAGGACAACCGAAATTGTCCCTAGAAATGGCCAGATGTCCTCAGGAAGACAAAATGGCCCTCGGTTCAAAGCAAAATATTGAAAAAATAAGTTGCCATATTCACAAGTTATAGTGTTACATTTCTTACTAGAGATTTTCTAAAATACTGTTGTGTGAAAGGAGAACTATTAGCCCTGAAAATGTCCTTGAAGAACTTGACTTCCAATAAAATATATGATTGCTCTCAGTCTTTTAATTGAAGGCCTGCATGCAGCAAGAATGATTCTACAACGGGCACTCAGTCTGGTTTATAACAAGTCTACTGTTATCGAATTACTTCTGTAGGCTTCTAATGAATATTTGTTTGAAAAAAATTGTTTTAACAATTACGGTACTCTCCACATCACATCTCAAAAACAAAACAACATTTTATAACAAGTGTTAGGCTTATTCTGAACCCACCAGAAATAAACCTGATGTCAAAGTATTTTCTAGGAGTGCTTTGCACTGTTCTCCATCTTAGTTCTATATTTATTTTAAAATAATATAAATGCCTTAAATATTTGCATAGATTTATTACTCCAAAAAGTTGTTTTATGTTGACAGTACATGGCTACCTATTTCTCCACTGGAGACCAGGGTTAGGAAGGGCAGTCATCACACTTTGCAGACATTTCTGACCAATAAGAACCTCTGCAAAAAATACAAGTGCAACCTGTTTTTTTCACCTAATCTAATTTTCATCATCCTCTACACAATGAAACTCTACTAATCTGTAACCAAGCTTAAGGCAGTGGAGTTGCAAAAATGCGTAATTATATTTATGATTCCTTAGCCAAGATAAGAATGGAAGTTAATTTTCCAATAAATTCTCAAAATTGCGATCTAAACATGCTTTACTATTGCTCTGCTATATCCAGAAAACCTGTATTGTATTCCTAAATAAATGTAGCACTATCGATTTTCACACACAGCTGATGACGATACTAAATTTCCCTTTATTAAATTTAAAGCACCTGAATATGTTACTCATCCGAAGCAAAAGAAGAAATCAGATTAGCAGGTTTCTGATGTGGAGAAAATTGTTTCTGGGGACCTCAGTGAGACACCTTAGGAGATGTGTTCTCTGAGTAGAACCCCAGCAGCGGGAGAGTACTTATCAGGCTGAAGAAAAGGAGTTTTACTTTTAGATTACTTTCATTCTAGTAAAGCTCTTTTGTGTCTGCTTTCTTAGTTTGCCTTTGTAATGACCTTGAAGCTAGGGAGACTGACCTGAGAAGCTTCAGCAACTTGCCTTCACTTCTGTCATTAAAGCCAGCATCCTCTTAGGGGGCACGCACCTCTCTCCCACTTCCTAATTTTTAAAAAATTTTTGTGGATATATACTAGGTATACATAGTTATGGAGTACATGAGATGTTTTCATACAGGCTTGCAATGTGAAATAATTGCATCATGGAGAATAAAGTATCCATCCCCTCAAGCATTTATCCTTTGTATTACAAATAATCCAATTACACTTTTTATTTATTTATTTATTTATTTATTTATTTAATTTATTTATTTGAGGCAGAATCTTGCTCTATCACCCAGGCTGGAGTACAGTGGCACAATCTCAGCTCACTGCAACCTCTGCCTCCTGGGTTCAAGTGATTCTCCTGCCTTAGCCTCCCGAGTAGCTGGGATTACAGGCACCCACCACCACTCCTGGCTAATTGTTGTATTTTTAGTAGCGATGTGGTTTCACCATGTTGGCCAGGCTGGTCTCAAATCCCTGACCCTCAGGTGATCAGCCTGCCTCAGCCTTCCAAAGTGCTATAATTACAGGTGTGAGCCACCATGCCCAGGCTTAGTTATTTTTAAATGTACAATTAAGTTGTTATCAACCAGAGTCACCTGTTGTGCTATCAAATAATATGTCTTACTCATTATTTTTTCCCACTTCCTAATTTTGATCAGAAGTTCTGGCACTTCTTGAACTGATCCCTGAACTGGCTGCACAATATTCTCAGAAGCATCTTCTATGGAAAGATGAGTCTTACTGATGTAAAGTAATAGCAAAAAAGCATAATGCCTCAAAATCAATGAATCTTCTATGATGTCCACTTAAAACTAATCCCACATGGGAAACTCTTAAGAGTGGGAGCTTAGAAGCCCCCCAATTTCTTCAGCCTCATTGCCTGTTTTTTTGTTTGTTCACTTGCTTTTGTTTGTTTGTTTTTATTTTTGTTTTTATTTTTGAGATGGAGTCTTGCTCTGTCGCCCAGGCTGGAGTTCAGTGGCATGATCTCAGCTCACTGCAACCTCTGCCTCCCAGGGTCAAGCAATTACCCTTTCTCAGCCTCCCAAGTAGCTGGGATTACAGGCACGTGCTGCCATGCCTTGCTAATTTTTATATTTTTAGTAGAGACAGGATTTCACCGTGCTGGCCAGGCTGGTCTCGAACTCCTGACCTCATGATCTGCCCACCATTCTTACTCCTGCTGTTCTTGCCTCAGTCTTACTCCTGCCTGTTAGACATAACCCTGTGATTCATGCCAGAGGTAAAACCAATCAATGTCAGTGTTTTCTTTCTTTTTTCTGAGATCCAAGAGCTTTTCCCCTTCCAATAATTGGTATCAGTTTTCTTACCCTTTGCCTCGTTTATTGATGCTGACACACACTTCCCAATATGAAAGTAAGATATTTTAGGGAAAAAAAAAGCTGTGTAGCACGGTGCCTTGAGAGTGAACACCACTTAATTGCAAAGCCAGAGGTGCCCCTGAAGGTGGGAGCTGGCTCACAGGATAGCCAGACAGCACCGCCTTTTCTGATTGAACCAGTCTGTGCCACTGAAGTCAGAGCATTTGGTCCCATCCCTTTGGTGACCTGCCTCTGGGCACCACATCCTTGCCCATTCTTACTCCTGGCCTTCTCTCTTCCGCTCCGGTCTTCTTTCTGGGACTCTTGCCTGGCTGTGGCAGGTCAATGTCCTTGCTGTCCACCCAGGCCCCTGGACCTGCTCCTCATTGGCCTTGAGTGCTCTGATGAGACTGTGATGGTTAATGTTAGGTGTCAGCTTGACTGGACTGAAGCCTACCTAGATGGCTGGTAAAGCATTGTTTCTGGCTGCGTCTGTGAGTGTGTTGCCAGAGGAGACTGACATTTGAATCAGTGGACTGGGAGAGGAAGACCCACCCTCAGTGTGGTGGACACCACCCAGTCGGCTGCCAGCACAGCCAGAACGAAGCAGGCGAAAGAAGGCAGGCTGAGCTGGCTTGCTGGGTCTTCTGGTTTTCATCTTTCTCCTGTGCTGGATGCTTCCTACCCTTGGACATCAAACTCCAGGTTCTTTGGCCTTTGGACTCTGGGACCTGTGCAGCAGCGTCTCCAGCATTCTCAGGGCAGAAGGCGACACTGCTGGTTTCCCTGGTTTTGAGGCTTTTGGACTTGGACTGAGCTACTCCCAGCACCTCTCTTTCCCTGCTTTGCAGATGGCCTGTCGTGGGCCATCGCTTTGTGATCCGGGGAGCCAACCCTCGATAATAAATTCCCTTCTATAAATACATATATCCTGTTGGTTCTTTCCCTCTGGGAAACTTCAACTAATACACAGACCTCCCTCAAGCTTCTGGCTTTCACCCCTTGGTGCACCTGAGGAACAAGCAGCTCTTCTGTTCTGTTTCACCCTGGAAAGGTGGAAGGTGCTTATCCTGGATGAAGTGGACATAGCCTCTGTTGCCAATTAGCCCCTTTTCTGTGATATACACATATGTGCTGAGGGCTGAGGACTTTAACACACTCTCCTGAATCAAGCAGAAGAGAAGATCTGAACCAAATACCATGGCCTGTGACTGTGCCTGACATCTAGTGCTCAACAAGTATCTGTTGAATGAATAAACAAAAGCAGGTTGTGCTCTTGAACAATGGGAAGAGCCTGATATCAGCCTCCTGAAATCTCTCACCTCACCGGCTTCCCTGGAGACACAGCGTATCTCCAGATCACGGGTGATATTGTCTGTTAGTATCCACATCCGGTTTTGTTTATATCTTATATTTCAAAGTAAAGTTGAGAGAGATATCTCTGTTGAAAGGCAGTGCCGGCCATCTTCCTCTCTACTTTGTCCTGTGTGTGACTTCATCATGACTCCTGTGGTGGAAACTTTTCAGAACCAACTTGACCTTGCGCATGGGCAAGCCAACATGATGGTACACACCAATAGAGTTGGCAGAGAAAAAAGGAGAGGTATGCGCCAGAAAAAACTTCATATCAATGAATAAGAAAATGATATTAAAGACATTCTTACACATTCAAGAATGTGAAAAGTAGACTTTTTTAGGAGGAAAAAAAGATCACTCAGAGAGAGTGTGCCATTGAAAATCCATTAGGATGGAGGCCAGGAGTGTCCCGGCATGTAACATGACCTGCTGGGGTGTGATTCTGATAAGCCACTTCCTGCTGAAGGGAGCTCTGGAGTTTCTCAGATGTTTCCTTTTCTTTGGTGCTCACAGCAGTCCTCCACAGTGTCTGTGAATTGGTCAATAATGGTGGCAGTTCCTATCCATGACACTGTCTACCAAAAGTCTTAGCCAGAGTTGCTGAGATACCAACTGCTCTTCAAGGTGATGGTGATGTTAATAACAACTGATGTTGCTGGAAGCTGTTTTTGTCTTGAAGACACTTATCCTTCCTGTGACAAAGGCTTGTTACCGAGTCTGCAAGAAGCTGTCAGATTTTTCCTGAGTTTCTTTTCTTGCAGAACTGAAAAGTCTCAAGGGATGGGTGTTATTTCACTTGGACCCAGCCATTATGTTAGCTCGCCTGATGGCTAGAAATGTACCTTTAATTCTAGAGAGATATGCAACATGGAGAGCTTGAACAGAGCGACTAACAAGGATCCCTGAAGACCAACTAGTTCCATGCTGGAACTTTAGCCCAGTAAAATAAGTACTTAAATATGGTGTTTAAGGAGCAGTGATAGCCAGTGCTTACATTATCCAGAAGCTCTAGATTGCAGCTGGCTGAAATGTCTGCAGAAGTTTACCTTTCCAGCCTTAGCAACAGCTTCCTATCAGGAAGAGCACTGGAGATGCTTGGACTTGCACCTATCACTGAGATGCCTGACCTAGGCACCTTCCTTGTGTCATTTTTCTGCTTTCCCTGATTTTCCCGTGTCTCATGGAAATCCAAATGGCTGGAATTTGGGATATTGTGATATATTTTGACAATGTACTAACTAGGGATTGACTGATGATGAACTGAAGGCAAGTCTTGAGGAAGAACAGAAAAACCCATCCCTCAAGGAAAGGTCAAGAAAAGCTACAAGCCTCACCCTGGGGCAGATGGTCTGCGGGTCTTCCCAAGCACCTGGAATTGTTTTCATGTCTTTTCTTTAAATGAAGACTATATTTCAAATTTGCATTCTAGGCAAGTGATAGAGTCAAGTTAATATTGAAAGGATTTTCGATTCCTTTCAGATTTACCATCTCAGCTTCCCCCACTCTGCCTGTTTCCTGTACCCTGTGCCATTTCAGGAAGCAAGCAGCACAGCATGCTTTCCCGTGCCTGACACCCACTAGCAGGGCAGCAGAGGAGGAAGCAATCCCAGCCATCTAACTTTAACAACAAAGCTAGGCGTCCTAGGGTTATGCAGGGTCTAACAAGCTTCCCTCCCTTTTACAAAAAGCAATCATTAGTGATCTACTTCTCTGTCTGACCTAAAACAGAAAATGTCCTGTGGTTTGAACTCGTCTGCCGGAGGAAACTCAATATTTAGGCTCTTTTGTTTTGTTCTGTTTGATTTTAGAATGGGGGGAGGGATTCACAGGGCCTGTGGCGCAGACTAGAATGTGCACGCTGCCAATCGTCAGTTCTTCCATGTGATGCTAAAGCCACGCCCAGCCAACCTCATCAGATCGTGCTGATGCAGCAGTGGCTTCCGACTTAAAATCACTCTTCTCCACAAAAAGAAACCACAACTACATTAGTCAGGACACGTGATTGTCTCCACAGCAAAGGGCTCCACTCCCATTGCAACCCCCACCCACGCATGCTTTTCCCATCTCTTCTGACCTGCCCCTGGCTCCGGAGCTCATTTCTAAGCAGGATCCCTTTTTACTTTGTGGGTCTGCTGCAGCACTGGAATGTTTGGCTTGGCATTTATGAACACCACTCTGAAAAAGCGGGAGCCTTTGAGCCATCTGTCCCTGGATGATGTTGGGCCATCTTCGCTGCAAGTTCACATGGGATTCTGGCGCATCTGTGTCCAACCAGGGGAGGAAAGAATGCTCAAAAACACCTTAGGGAAGATGAGCCATTTCCAAGCCAACACAATCATTTGTCCATTCATTTATTCATTTTCACGACACATTTGCATGGAATGCTTGTGTTACAAAGTGTGGGAACCCTAGCTGAGCTGTTGACCTCACATTTTACCAGCCAGGAGGAAGGTACTGCCTTGGGGACTCATGTTTGGAAGAGCCCAAAGAGGTAATCCACAGGATCTGCACACACCTCCGACTAGCACAGCAGGAGAGGGCACCGTGAAAGCAGACCCAAAGCAGACCCAGCGTGTCTTAGCGCTCCCTGCTGCTTCTCAAGCCAGAGCTGATGAAGATTTTCTGACAAGGAATGGGACTAACTTGTTTTGTCTTGTACATCTTAACCTCAGATTTGTTTTCTGGAGTGTTTTGTTTTATGCGGGACAATGCTGTCTTCTGGCCCTGCAATTGAGGTCCCAATCCCTTGCTGAGTGAGGTTCTGTGAGCACATTCATCCTTGTGGCATTACCAAGTTAGACGAGGCATTTGCTTTCTGCATCGTTTGACATTGATGATTCCTGAGGATTCAGGGGTGTCTAGTGGACAAAGCCAGGCATTTCCTAACTTAATGGTGTAACCAGAGGCAGGAAGGAAAGATAAAAGATAGATTAGCTGAAGACCATGAGGCTGTTGTGTGGGTAAGGGAAGGAAGTCATTGTCTCCTTGTTAGCCTTGTCTTTATGAGTCACGGCCCTCAGCGATCAGTGAACCGATTTTTTAATTTATCCCAATTAGTGACCTGAGAAGATATGATTTTACCTGAGCCAGCCACTGTTAATAACACAACAGAAATTAGGTTCCCCCTTCAGGAACTTTTCTTCTTGAAAATATTCACCCACAGAAATGTAAAGTTTTTGCAGGTAAGATAACATTTGTGTCTATGTGCCTGGACTGCTTTCCCTCCTGAGAGTCATGAAAAAGTCCTTTTTTACTCCATCTGAAGTGTTTGCCTTCAAGTTAGAGGCTGGTTCACTAAGCAATTCCTCCATCTCCCTCACTCAGTATGTTGAAGTGTGCTCTTCTTTTGGGCTCTGAAACTTGATGAGCAAAATGATTGCTCCATTAACAACAACCTCAGTGGGGGGCCAACTGCAGATGCCTGTGCGGCCGAGGCGTGTGAGCATCTGTGTTCCCAGTGTCTGATTTTTAGATATGAAAGGAAGTGTGTTCTGTCACATTTTGGCTACCATTGTCATCATATGGGAAATCACAGAGTTAGAAACTTTTCTCAGTTCTATTAGCTGTATCTTTCCCACTTCATAATTCAATGATGGCACAACCCTAACACATGAGAGTCCAAAGTAGATTTCATCCTTAAAACATGAAGGAGATAGAAAGAAAGAGAGAGGTGAGAGAGTGAGAGAGAAGAGAGAGTGCTCATACACAACTAGCTGTGCAGCTCATATTTCTCTAAACAGCTGACCTGATTGGTGGGCTGAATTGTGTCCCCCAAAAGAAGATATAAAGCTTCAGACCCCAGTTTCTCCGAATGTGGCCTTATTTGGAAATAGAATCATTGCATATGGAATTAGTTAAGATGAGGTCATGCTGAAGTAGGGTGACCCCTAATCCATATAAGTGATGTCCTCCGAAGAAGATAACCAGGTGAAGAGACAGACACACAGGAATGCCACGTGATGACACACGATGTTAAAGGCAGGGATTGGAGTTACATGGTGGCAAGCTAAGAAAGGCCAAAGATTGCCGGCAAACCACTTGAAGTGAGACCAAGGCAAGGAAGGATTCCCTGCAGGTTTCAGAAGGACCTGGCCCTGAGAACATCCTACTGTCAGACTTCTAACCTCCAGAACTGTGAGGTGATACATTTCTGTTATTTTAAGTCACCTCATTTGTGCTATCTCATTATAGCAACTCTAGGAAACTAATCCAGAGATCAACACAATTGACTACTCTGCTGGAAAGATGTCCTGGGATTTTACTGTACCTCTTCCTGTCTCCCGCCATGCTGCCTGCCCCTCCTTCTTCCAACCTCTCCCACAAACACACAAAGAGCAAGGTGATCTAGGAACTGTTCTAGGGTGGAGACATCAGTCACTGAAACTAGAGGGACCCTAACAGCATCCATCCACAAGTGGCCCGCACAAGAGAGAAGGCCTTCAGCAGGAGTTGGCAGTTCTCTTTCACTAACTGAATGCAAGAAGTCTTGAGAAGTCCAAGTGAAATCCAGAAAAGCCAGATGGAATCCCTAGTAGTTGTCAGACAGCTTCAGAAGAGAAAATTCAGCCGGGTACTAGTGTACCATTTGGCTCTGTGGGCTGCTGGTGCCTCATGATTCCTGAGATCCATCTAGGTCTGCACTTTCAAATCTACACCCCAGTCCTGCAGGGAGAGCTTCTACTGGTCTTGCTTCCTCCAAGCTCTCCCTCTACCCATTGCTATTCCTACAGAAGACTTGAGATCTGGGAGATTGGTAGAGCAGGGTATTTCTACCCCATAAACCAAGATTCAAATGCATTAATGTGAGAACTCCCCAGACAGGATTTCTTCCAAAAGTTGCTTGTGTGAATTTTCGGTATGGTTAACTGAAAACCCAGCCAGGTCTTGAATTGCTTAACAGGGTCCTACCAACATCACTCTGTCAGTGAGAGGGCCCTGAGCTGGCTCTCTATGTTTGAGGTATTTGGTCCTTTAGCTAGAAATGCAAAGGGGACTTGTGTTCTGATTTGTTGTGCTGATGAAACTATTATACATTCTGACCTGATATTTACTCTTAGTTTAGGAATTACAGGGATGGTGGGTGGAAGAAGGGGATGTCATAGATGCTTTCTCTGGCCCCTTGGAATTGTAAAGTAATGTGATATTCACAAGGCAACATGAACATTAATAACTCAGCCTATGCCGGCTTCTTAGGACGTTAGCTGTCTGCTACTATTTTTATTAACTATTCAATATAGCATTAGCATGGTCAACATAGGGTAAAAAGAGTTTAAAATTCATGAAAATCAGAGTCAGAATTGGTTTTAAACAACTTCACCTGTCGGTCATTCAGCTGTGCTGTTGGACACCACAGTCACAGGCTCAGAAAAAAGCAACCTCGTTTTATAAAATCAATGCCAGTGAAGCAGGAAGGCAGCACTGCTCCCCGGGCTTCATTCTCAGAGGGAAATGGTGACCTCTGTAAGTGTCATGAGCTCAGATTCTACCAGCTGCTGCGGGCTTGATGGGGAGGAAAGAACTCCTGATGCCAGCACAACCTTACTGGAGAGTTCTCTGTGGCTCTAAGCCCATAAGCCACTGGGACCAGGTGATTGTGTTGCCTTATTCCTGCAGGAATCCCTTTTCATTGCTCTTGAGTCTTTCATTCTGTTAATAATATTCTCCAGTCTGTGTTTCCTTATCTTTTTCTCTAGTTTCTTAGCCCTGCCCTACTCCCCTTCCTTATCATTCCGTAATAATGTTAAAAATCACAAGTACCATTTGGAGTTTCCTGTCAGGCTCTGTGCCAGGTATATAGATATCTAATGTAGTGGCTAAAACAGCCTGCAAGGTAGGGGTTGGTACCCACCTTTGACTGATGAAGAAAGTGAGGTTTGAAGGAGTTTATGTCCCATAGCTCAGGATTCAAACCCAGGCTCTGTTGCTTGAAGGCCCACCTGGGCTTTTTAGTATTACACCAAAGCTTCTTGTTATCTCATTTGTCCTTGAATCCACAGAGAAACTGGAAAAATCAAAAAGCAAGGACAGCACACAAGCAGAAAGTGATTACCTGCTATTTGTAGTTGATCAGATACCATTTATGCTGTTTATGTGACATGGTATCCATGCATAATTCAATTTATCTTTCAGGTCTTAGTTACAGTCCTATGTGGGAAAAGTTCATGTATCAGCATCTGTAGGATGTGTGGGTGCTCACTGCCTGACATGTGGTATCGAGGTCTTGGGGAACCCACCCTGTGTAGTGACATCTTGGCATAAATGACTGACGTCGTTTATGATAAACTTGAACCTGAGGTCACTGAGGCAGTGTACCCAGCATTTTCATCTGTGTTATATCTTTATGATACAAAATCATATGAAAGACTGAATAAGACTGGATGACGGCTTGAAAGTTATGTGAAACTATAATTCAGAGGTGAGAGTAGCTTGCAGAAATTAAGTTCCCTACTTCATGTTTATACCTCGTGCGATTATTCATTTCAAGCATACTGTCTCTTTATGAGAGTAATCATGAAAACATTGAAGAAACCATATACCCAGTTACCCATATTGATCCCAGAACTATAAATAAAAATGTTAATATTCCTTTACTTTTTCTATTTGATATAGCTTGATATAAAGTAAGAAGTCTGTATTCTTATACTGTGCTCTCAAAATAGGGATTTTTATTTTGTTTTAATGCAAGCTGGTTTTGGAAGGAGATTTGAAACTTGTGCATTTGGCTGGTGTGTGATGTAGACAGGCACTAGAGAATCTGACATTTGTTCGTACTCAGATTCTAAGTCCTGTGTGCCTGTTGTTGTATTGCACTGTTATCTGTCTGTTTTTTTTAATAGACCAGGCATTTGGAAAGACCTAAAGACCATGGGCTCTGTGTCTCTTTCTATATTCTTCATCACACTGCTTGTTCTGGGTAGACAGGTAAGAAGTATGTTTATATGTATATATATGTGCATATACCTTTTCTAAAGTGCTGTATTCATAATGCTTTGCTGTGGATTGTAGTTAACTTTCTTGGAAACAAATGCCTAAGAATCAGAATCGTCTTATCACTGAAGACAAAACTAGTTAGCACAAGGTGTGGGTGCTCAGATATAGAAAAAAGGAAATATATCTTTCTTTTTTTCCACAAAAGGGAAATTTTATGAATGGCCGAGATGTTCATCAGTTAATTTCCTGTTAAATTTCAAAAAATTTTTGTAGGTTTTGTAAGCTTAAAAACGTGTTCCTTCAATAACTGACACTGTTTGAGAAAAAAAAAATCTCCCCTTGACTGGGCTTTCATTTTCATTTCAGAATATGTAGCACACTTCTTTGAACTGGATCTGGATTCCTTTGCTATCATTTGCAATCATTCCTAGAAATATGATCCCCTGCTGCAAAGTTTTATTTTTGCAATGAGAATGAAACTGTTCTTCTTTCTTTGTTCCCTCCAACCCTTCTGGTCTCCTAGTAGAGGCTGTGGGTGCCAGATTTTTAAGGACAATTATTCTTCCTTTGCCTTCAACAAAGATAATTGCCCAAAGACTACAAGACTCATCTGAAGCCAAGCACCTCTGCCTCGTCCCAAGGCTGTTTTAAGTTCTATGAAGGGTGATAGGAAACAAACAAAAAGCAGTGATTTATGTATTTGGAAAGAACTCATGAAGAAGCAATGCCAATTAAATTAAATCTGTCCAATATCCAAGAGGTGCATTATATGCTTACGAGTCTGGGTCTGGCTTCCAAGGCTTCCAGTTCTCCCCACCAGAAAGCTGTTAGTAATTGCATAGTCAGTTGGACCGAGTCTGGATCTGGCTCTCAGGCCAGCAGTCCGTTACAACTGTCATCCTCTAGCTTCCCAAGCAATGTGAACTGCATATTCCTTAGGAGTTCATGATGCGGCCCTCATCCATCTCCCTAGCACAGAGCTGTCCTGTGCTGCTGCAAAGCTGTTTGAGGTCTTTTCCTCCCACCCCACCACCCCTCTTGCATTTTCTCTCTTCTGCATTCTTTGACTTGCAGTTTTGACAACCTGCACTATGTCCCATTCTTTTTCCCTGATTTCTCCTGAAACCTGGTTTTCTTTTCTCACGATTGGCCATCTTTCTGCTCTCACTGCTATGGCAGACATGCTCTCCCTTGAGGATCCTGTAATTTAGATGTGAGAGAATTGCACTTCCTTGCATCATATCACCTAGAGATGATCATTTCTCAGGAAACATTGCAGCCATTCCCTCTGTGGGATCACCTGTTTCTCCATTTTGTACTGGGGATGCTTTCTCCTGCTAGAATCATCACTCAGATTCCTTCACAGCAGCAAATTTTAAAAACCTAGTATTAAATTAAATTCTCCCGACTTTGTTATTGGTCATCGAGATGATACACAGTCAATACCACTACGTAATTATGGTTGAGACCAATGGCTGACGGTTGATCTATTACCCTCTAATTGATTTAAGATAATCGAAAGTATTCAATACTATGATTGAGCACTAATTTTACACAATTGGGTTGATACCAGTCTTACAGGGAGTCATTCAATTTTTGTCTTTAATGTAGCAAAAAGCAATATTTACATCTAGAAACCTAGAAAAATTGTTATTCCCTCTAGAGTTGATCATTCCTCATAACCATTCTTTAACACCAGCTATAAATCACAGAATCTACATAAAGCACCATGGGAAATAACAAGGTGAGCCAGGAGTCTGACCTGCAGTCCAAAATCATTGACTGGATGATTACTGAGGCCCCAGGCCTTCCGGTGTGAGAACTCTGAGGTCTGTGACACAGCGCTTCAGTATTCCCTTCCCCAGTGGGTGGGGAGGTATATCACAAACACCCCATATTAGAAATAAGATTTTTCAAGTGTCGCAAGTAAAGCATTTATGGCCTCAGAGTTACTGTATTTTCTGATTGGTTTAGTAAATGATAGTATATGCACTTTGCAACCTATTTTCATTGTTATTTGTGCTGCTCCATGACCTTCTTTTTTGAAATGATGGAGATACATTTGCTTTCTGAGAAAATCAGTATACTAAATATTGCTTTAGGTATTGAAGTAGCCTTGATGAAAACATAACACGTCTCTTGTACAACAAGTACAGTGCTACTTGCTGTACTAAAGTCTAGTGAATGATAGATGTATTGGCCAACTCAGGGTCTCTTGAAAAAGAAAGAAGCCTGGTGTCTCGCCAGAGTTTAAACAGCAGCACATTCCATGCAGGGTCTGCATTTGAGGTGGGATACATTTACACCATCAAACCAGGGGACAGTCTGCATGACCTCAAAATGAAGCTGTTGTTTTATAGGAGAGCTTGAACCCAAGAATCTGCAGGGCCACAAACTGCCCTGTACTCCAGCCCAGTGAGCCACAGCAGGGAGGGTCATGGGTCCCAAGCATGTCCTGGAGGATTCGCCTGCACTCTTCCTGCTCTTCTCTCCTTGTTGACAGAGCCAAGGAAAAAAAATCATTCAGTGATTTATAACTGGTGTTAAAGAATGGTTATGAAGAATGATAAATCCTTTAAAGGGAGTAATGATTTTTCCAGGCCTCCAGATGTAAATGTTACTTTTGGCTACATTAAAGACAAAAACTGAATGAGTCCCTATAGGACTGGCATCAACCCAATTGTGTAAAATTAGTGCGTGATCATAATATTGAATACTTTCAATTATTTATCTTAAATCAATTAGAGGGTAATGGATCAACTGTTAGCCATTGGACTCAACCATAATTATGTAGTGGTATTGACTGTGTATCATCTCAATGACCAATAACAAAGTTGGGAAAATTTAATTTGATACTAGACTCTTCTGTCCATGTAGAAAGATGTGAATCCCTCTAGTTCCTCGTGTTGTTTTCAGAACCAGAAACAGCTCAGAACTGCCCCTGAAGCTGTGCTAGATAGGAGCCACAGAAGTGACGGTCCTGGGGTCTTTAAACTTAAAAACAGTCCTGGAGGATGTCCTGGAGGATTTTCTCAGGCTCTTCCTGCTCTCTCTCTCATTGTTGATGAGCCAATAAAAAGCAAATTCTATGTCTCTTCATGGGATCTGGGCTCCTGAAAACCTGTAGAGTAGCCTCAGGCAGAAAACCCTGGAGGTGGGTGGCAGTCTGAGTAATGGGAGGCTCTCGAAGCAGGCTCAAAGCTGAGGAAGCCTGCTGGTCCCTCTCTGCTCCTCTCCTGCACACAGAATCCTCTGCTCTCCTCTGCAGCACTGCCCTCCCCAGGTCACCCAGGCAGGGGCTTCATCCTGGCCTCTGCTGGACATCTGCGCATGGCCTCCCACTGTGTCTCTGAGTCAAATCCCCCCTCCTTTCTCTGGTAAGGACATGCTGTTCGGGTTTAGGACCCACCCTAAATCCAGGACGATATTATCCTGAGATCTTTAACTGAATCACATCCATAAAGATGTTATTTTCAAGTCAGGCCACATTCACAAATACCAAGGGCTGGGACTTGGAACTATCTTATGAAAGATTACTATTCAATCCATTACATTTGGTGGAGAATTTTTTTAAGTCTTTTTTGAGGGACCCTTCATGTGAGTTGAAACGGGCCAGCTACTTACACATAAGGCAGAGGATTTTAAACAGATTGCATTGCTTGGGAAGATGATCAATAAGTGATAGATGGATAGATACATAGAAACACAGATAGTAGGTAGGTAGATTGATTGATTGATTGATTTGGCAAAATATCATTTCAGTTCAGTACAGCTGGTTCCAAAAGACTGTGATTTTTTTTAAGTAGGAGACTTACAAAATGCTTACCTGTTACGCAGTAACAATGGCTCTGAAAACCTGAGCAACATCCTAGCATGGCATATGGAAAACTTTCATGCTCACTTGGGTTGGACTAGCTGCCTTCACTGCTGCCTTGGAGGTGGTTTCATCTCATGCTTCACTTTTGTCTAATTTTGAGTGTGCACCTGTGGGGGCATTGAGTGGGGGCATTGAGAAGCTAGATGGTTGATAGGTGGTTGCATCTATCATTTCAGTTTAAAGCCAGATACACCATTGATTTATTTTTTTTTAATCCATTCTTCAAGTGAAAAGGCTTTTCTAGTCAACGTACAGCTTAATGTCTGTCAGTCTATGGTTTTGAAAATGTGGCATGAACATGAAACTTTAAATACAAACTTTTATTTTGATACTTTGGTTTTTGAGACAGAGTCTGGTTCTGTTGCCCAGGCTGGAGTGCACTGGCTCACTCTCGGCTTACTGCAACCTCCACTTCCTGGGTTCATGCAATTCTCCTGCCTTAGCCTCCTGAGTAGCTGGGAATACAGGTGTATACCACCAGGCCTGGCTAATTTTTGTATTTTTAGTAGAGATGGGATTTTGCCATGTTAGCCAGTCTAGTCTAGAACTCCTGACCTCAAGTGATCCTCCCACCTTGGCTTCCCAAAGTGGTGGGATTACAGGCATGAGCCACCATGCCTGGCCAAACATAAACAGACTTTTAAAATTTCTTTTTTGCAGTTTTTTGAAAATGCCTCACTATATGAGATAAACATAAACACCACACCAGAGGAGGAGGAGGAGGAACTTTTTCCTAATGTATGGCAGATAATTCGAATCAAACATAACTAATGAATGATCATTGTTCTTTCAGATTACAAAATGTGTATTTTAACTTTTTTTAAAAAATTCCCGTTTGTGCATGAGAGGCCATTTGTGTGCATGTGTGTGTGTGTTGTTTTACTTTGTACTGTGGTTGGTAGAATTAATCAATTCAACAAAACAAGCCAAAAACTTGCAGTTAGCTCTTCTTCACATTTATTTGACAGTAAGTGACTATCTGTGTGAAATACACACCCTCCACTAAGCCCTTCTATTACAGGTGGATCCATTCAAGACTATTTCATTATATTAAATTATTTACATCATAGGAGGCACAAAATGATACCAAGGCCCAAAAGACTCTCTGTCAGTAATTGGTCCTCTCTATTCCTACAAGGCTAATAATAACTCATTTTAAAATACATTATATTTTAATACATTATAAAGCATGAAAACATGTTTTTACTAGCAGGCACTATCTTAATTGAATAATATCAAAATGAACTTTTTTCTAAATGTAATGAATGGCATTCTGTCAGAACAGCACAATCCCAGGTGGAAAAAAAAAGTTCATATTTTGCAAGCTACATAATGATATAATTTGTGTTAGGGAAAAACTAATTTACAAATGCCAAAGGCAAACTGTCATAAATGAACACTACCGTTTTTATGCAAATCATCAAAAAATGCAGTCTCCCTACTGATGTATTCTTCATTTTTCATTTATTCATCATTTATATTCTATGCCTCTTTTCAAAAAATAATTTGAGCCATCTTTTATTAGCATAACTTTGCAGGAAGCTTTAGTAGCACTTTGAATTTAAGCCTCCATATAGCTCATTTCCCTGTTTCTGAGGCTGGTTCTTGTTTTTTGCAAATCCATGCCAGAGGCTGACTGAAGGACATTTCAGGGAAACAGAGGTCTTTCTAGGTGATGGCAGTTCTGTTTGGGGGGTTCTTTTTTCGGTTGCATTTTGTTCTTTTTGTTTTCACTTTGAAACCTCCACTCTCTGGCAGGACAAGATGCCTATTGTTTCTTTACCTCTGTGTCCTCTTGTAACAGAATGAATATTACTGTAGGTTAGACTTCTTATGGAAGAACAAGTTCAAAAAAGAGCGGGAGGAGATAGAGACCATGGAGAACCTGAACCGCGTGCTGCTGGAGAATGTGCTTCCTGCACACGTGGCTGAGCACTTCCTGGCCAGGAGCCTGAAGAATGAGGTCAGACCACACGGGGCTAAGGGCTGGGAGCTGGGAGATAGGGGCTGGATGCCGTGATGACCTGGGTGAGGGCCGAACGCTTCTTCAGTGACATAAAGGCTGCAGCACTTCACACATCAGAGTGTTCAAAATGGCCAAAATTGGTTTGAATTTTTCAGTTTTCAGGAAGATATTGATTGATGGGAGAGATATCAGTTGAGAATAATGGGTTAGAAGGACCTCTAAAAGTCTGAGCTTGGACTTGGATTCATTATTAGAGATTTCTTCCCCAGTCATGTAAAGTTCTGAATGTCCCTTATGAGGCACTAGGGTCCCAAATATGTCCCCAAAGTAGCCCCTGCCCTCTCCCCAATGTGGGAGGAGTCCTCCCTGACCAGCATGTGATGGAGGATTAAACCAAGAGGCAGCGTTAAACCGTGCATCCCACACGCCCACTGTTTCCTGGCACTCAGCCTCCTTGACAGCCTTCCAAGGCTCTTAGAATTTCAGAGACATCAGATACATCATGAGTGTGACAGGATTTAGGAGTTACCTACACAAGAGCAGACCAAAGACTTGAGTCCATCCATTAGAATGGATGGAAATGGGAATGTCATGAAGTGTTTGTCCGAATGGATTAGCTAGACTTGAAAAGACTACAATATCAGTTAAATATTGAAATAGCTTTTGAAGCAAGATATCGTGAGGTGTCTTCAATATTGTTGAAGTGCAAGAGGAAGCAGACGTGTCTACATTTGGACTTAACATAAGAAACCTGTACCTAAGCATCCACCGTGCACAGAACCCTGTGCTTAGTGATGTGGCATTTCCCAGATGTCTGAGATGTGTAAACCACAAAGTGTCTGAGATTGGTCGCAATCAAGTTAGAGATTTATTTTCCAAGGGTGAAGATGTGCCCAGGAAAAAGAAACATGAGTTACAGTAGGATCCGTGGCCTGTGCTTTTTCCAAAGAGAGTTTTAAGGACTTCAGTACTGAAAGGAAAAAGAGTAGACAGTAGGGGAAGGAGGAAAAGGAATAAAAAGAAATGGACTAGGCAGGAGGTGGTTACATTCTTGTGAAGCTTTGATTCATGCTCATTGAAACTACATTTTACATGTAAAAAGAACAGAGTCAGGAAAACTCCATGATGCCTTCCTCTGCAGTGGGCCCGGGGATGATTTCTCATCTTGTCTTTGTCCATTACCTGTGAAGATCAGCTATTAATTTGCATTGCCAGGATAAGAGTCAACAGAACTTTGTTTTCAGGTTAGTTTTGGGGGAGGGGGTGTCTATTCTGAAAGATTTCAGGGCCCAGGAGGAATTTTTTCCTGAGCCTTTCTGAGGGAGGCCGCCTAGGGAGCTACGTGACCCTTCTATGTTGCAGCCATCTATGTGGGAACAAAAAGCAGGCCATTTCTTGCGTGACTCAGTTCCCAGGCTTAACTTTTAGTGAGTTTGGGGTCCTGAGATTTTTTTTCCAGAGGTATAATCCCTGTTTTTTTTTTAAAGTAGTATAATGGATCAATAATATATTTATTACAGCACTTAAAATAGGGTTTAATAAATTTTGGGAATATTTTTTATTGTGCTTTAAGTTCTGGGGTGCATGTGCAGAAATCCCAGTTCTTAGGACATTTTCACTGAGGCTTGGAAGTGCATACGGGAAGAAGCCAGGGGTCACCTGAAGGTGAACTCCTCAGTGGATAAGCTCAACCCTTATGGTACCAGAATACAAAGCAACCTCCAGTGAGAATCCTTGGAACCATATTTTTCTTCAGCGGATTTGAAGTTGGGGTTAAGAATAAGACACTGGGGGGCAGATGAGGTGTAGACATCACTGCTCTCGTCTTCCTGGAAACACTCAGGGCACAGTGAGCCTTCCATGGCTGCAAGTCTGATGATCAGCAAGATCAGAGGATCAAGTCTGATGATCCTCTGGCTTTCCTGTTTCTTCTCCTGTTGTTTTCTGCATTTGGTGGGTTCTTCAGCACCTGATTTTCCTGTTGATTGCAGGTAATAAAATCACTATGTCTATTAAGGAACCCTCTGTTCTCATTAACAGGAGTCTCCAGCCCATTTTTAAATTCAGCAAGTTCCCATGTTTCCCCTGCCCTGTAGCCAGGCTGGTGGTGGCCTAGGATACAGAGATGAATGGGACTAGAGGTGGCCTCACCCTCCCTGGCTGCCTCCTGGGGACAGGATCCTGTTATCTCCAAGGACACTGGGATGTAAATATGGTACTCCAGCAAGACTCCCACCGTGAAGAAGCGGCTTCTGAATCTGGAAAGAAAGTACTAGAAACTAGCTAGGAGAAGAGAGTGAGGGGGAGAGAGGAATGGGGAGAGAACATTCCAGGCTTGAAGGGGCTACTTTTCCACAGGCACTAGGGAAGTGCCTAATTCAAGACCTGAGAAGAGCCCACGGGTGCAGGCAGGAAGAGAGCAAAGGGAGATGACTATGGCAGCTGAGGCCAGGCTCAGTGGCTCACATCTGTAATCCCAGACTTTGGGAGGCCAAGGTAGGTGGATCACCTGAGGTCAGGAGTTCAAGACCAGCTGGCCAACATAGTGAAACCCTGTCTCTAATAAATCACACACACACACACACACACACACACACACACACACACACACACACACACACACACACAAAACAACTAGCTGGGTGTGGTAACAGGTAACTTTAATCCCAGCTACTTGGAAGGCTGAGGCAAGAGAATTGCTTGAACCTGGAGGCGGAGGTGGCAGTGAGTTGAACTCACACCATTGCACTCTGGCTGACAAGAGCAAAACTCCCTCTCAAAAAAAAAATTTAAAAAAATTTTTTTTTTAAATTTAAAAAAAATTTAAAAGAATCTGGGAACTGATAGGAGGGTTCCTTCCTCAACATGGGCTCAGAAGAAAGCTCTGAAGCTTGAGAAGCTCTGTGCAGGTCTGTGGGGGGCACAGAAGGCACCCAGCCCCAGGGCTCAGCCTCACAGCCCTGACAGCTTCCCTGGCCAGACCTCCAGGAGTAGCGGTTCTCTGTGTTCTTTCCTGTTTGCTTGGCTTATTTGAAGCAAGCATCAGAATACAGTTCTCCCCCTTGGAAATAATAAGGAAAGGCAAGATGGGGAAGGAGAATAAAACCTAGAGCCACACAGTGTGGCCTCAAATGTTGGTCCCAACATTGTCTGTTCCTGTAACCGTGAGATGGTTACTTCCCTGTCTGAGCCTCGCCATCCTCATCCAAAAAAGAAGCATGATGCCTTGCCTTGCAGCTGCTGGAGGCAGGGTGAGGAACATCACATGGTGCCTTCGCACTGTAGTCCTCCAGGTGAGGCGGGCATTCCACAGAGGCATGCACGGGGCCCACGTCCACACAGGGGGAACATGCTTGGGAGGGAAGACAGCAGCAAAATATGGGTGTTGGTAGCTCACGATGACTCCTCCACTTCCTACGTGCCCCTGCTGTGTACCAGGGACCTTCATTCCACTGCATAGCCCTCTGGTGCTCCCGAAGATGACATGACATTTTCCTCCAAGTCTCCTAAGGACTACTGCTGTCGGGTTAAAGACACAGAACATCTCCTGTACCCTTCACCACCCCACAGGCTCCATGGTGTAAGGCTGCATAGCCGGGCAGGCAGCATGGCCTAGCAGAAGCCCGGAGTGGGCACTTAGGACCAGGGATGAGCCCTGGCTTTGGCACTGCCTCACTGCATGGGCAGCTTGGAGACTTCCCAGGAACAAAGCAGGAATGGGCACATTTAGATGAAGCCAGCTCTGTGCCTTGTCTCTGTATTTGTCAAATAAAGAAGGTGAACTCCTTGGGGTGTCATCACAGCCACTATAGCCCTGTGTGTCCATAGGGACCCATCTTCAAGCACTGAACCAAATCCCCCAGCAGATGACCAGTGTCTGCCCCACAAGCTCCCCGTGGCGGCTCCTGAAGACGGTACCTTCCTTCATTCGGGAAACACAGGTTCTTCAAATCTACACCTGACTGAGGCCAGCCTCCCACCTTGTAGGAAGATGAAAGAGCTTGGTTTCAGAGCTCTTCAAACTCGGACCAGCATAGATGGCTCCATGCTCCATAGCAGGCATGCCAAGGGTGCTTGGATTTGCTCAGGGACGGTGATTCCTGCATGTTAGGCCTGCACTCTCACTGCTGACCTGACATTGGAGAGGAGAAGAATGGACACTGAACCTTAAATCAAGGCATCATCATGGGAAATGAAGCAGCCAGGCTGCAGGATTCTCTGTATTTAATCATACAACGCGGAACTTCCTTTGGCTGTAACATTTCCAATTTTACTGCCAATTTCTGTCTTATAGGGTAAGTAATGGGGCTGATGGCTACTCTAGCAGCCATTGTGAGACTTGGGGACTAAATGATGACAAGGCCCACCACCATCAGATGGCCCCCTGCCGTCTCTTCGAGGACCCTGTACTCCCCCAAGGGAAGTTTCCTAGCCAGTTGCTGGAGCAATGAGTGTGGGGAGATTCTGGAGGCTTCAGTCCCCATGGGAACAGCACTGGGTGCAAAACAGAACCCACACAAAGGGCCTGAGCAAGAAAGAGGCACCAACCTACTGCCAAGAGGCTCTCAGAGCTCCCACAGAGATCTCAGAAAGGGAGAGCTTTGTTTTGTTTTGCTTGTTTCTGAAAACATAATGAAGGTATTATAAGGAGAGCCACCTGCCTGCATAAAACATAGCAAAGTCCTGCCCCTCTCTTTTGTGGAATGTCCCTTATGGCCATTGGATGTCCTGCCCTAAAGTAGCCTCCTCACCAGACCGAATAATCTTTTTTTTTTAAGGCCCAAAACAAACTTTATTTACATAGAGATAATAAAGAGCTCAGTAACTCAAATACTGAATACTTAAGCTGTAGGTTGACTAGAAGTCCGTGATTCACCAGTCCTGTTTTTTGGAAGCAGTATGCAACTACATTTGGTATTTTCTCTCAGTTCTCTGGTATTCTTGAAGCTTGAAAATATTCAAAACACTTTAATGGTAACTTATTGAACAGCAATAGAAATGAGATGGTGTACTTAGAAGTCAGTCTCTCACAAAAAAGACGTTATATCCAAGTCATTGACCTAATGATGTGATGTTAATCTTGCAATCCCAGGCCAGGTGGGACTAACACTGTGTGACCTTGAACAGCTGAACAATAACTGTGCAGTAATGCTGTTTAAGAGTGTAGCTCTCATCAAGGTTTCTGTCCCCTTTACAGCATCAGGACCCAATAGTGGCATCTTGCCTGAGCTCTCTTCCCCCCTAAGGTTTCCCAGAGCAAAAGTTCCAGCCCTTACTGAACCTGCATGACAGAGCACAGCTGACGCTGGGACCAAGAGAAGTCCCTGCAGACAAGAGCAGTGCTTCTCAAAGTGAAGGCCCACCTGCAGCCCCTGCTAAACAGGCTGTTTCTGGTCCCCACACAAGCCCTCCTTGACCTCCTGGGCCCTGCAAGGTGACTGAGAACGAAGCATCTGTCCCAGCCCTGACACCTCTTGGCTGTGGGGCCTCAGAGTCCTCGCAGAGACCATTACCAATTTTAGAAGCCATAATTTAGATGAATCTCTTAGAACTGTGCATGGCATGTCATAGATACCATTAGCTATCTTTTAAGCAAATATCCCAGATTCATGCAAAACTTGAGAATCACTGTCCCTGGGAATTGATTAAAAGCTTTCAGAAAAGGCTCTTGCCCGACCTTTTTAGAGCCTGAATAAAGTGGAAAACCAAACCCAGTGTAATCACTTCACTCCTGTTCCTGGCATTAGAGAAAAAGCACTGTGGGCAGTGTCTGCCTTCCCAGCCTCCTCTCAGCAGGGTGGGCCGAGCCCTAATGCTGAGTGCTCAGTGCCTCTGAATGCAGAGGTGCAGGGCAGCTTCTGGGGCGTGGGGTAGATGGGAGCAGGCCCTCAGCCCCCTGGTGTAGGTTATCCCAGAATCTACCACACTAATCCATTTCCACTAAACCCCTGGTGATAGTTCTCTGAGAGTCTTCTGCAAATAACACAGGAAAACAAGACCTTGGCAAATGCGAATATAGCTATACTTCGCCAATATTGTGGGTTCAGTTCCAAACCTCTACAAAAAAGCGGATACTATCAAGTGAGTCACAAATTTTTGCTTTCCCAGCACATATGAAGGTTATGTTTACACTATACTCTGCATATTAAGTATTCAATAACATTATGTGTAAAAAAGAATGTACATACCTTAACTTTGAAATACTTTATTGCAAAAAATGCTGACACGGAGACAAAATGAGCACGTGCTGTTGGGAAAATGGTGCCATTAGATTGGTCAAGGCAGGGTGGCCACAAACCTTCACTTTGTGAAAAACGCAATATCTGTGCAGTGCAATAAGGCAAGGCACAATAAAACAAGGTCTGCCTCTAAGCCAAAAAACAACAAAGAAAGAGGACCTGAAGTCATGTCTGATTTCCCTGCGTGGGACCAGCTCACACCTGCCTCCTTTCCGACGTAACTAGTGAAGTGCTTCATGCATAAACAGGACGGGCGCTGCTTCCCTGCAGAGTCACAGAGTCACTTCTCTGAGGATGAATGACCTCCTGGGACCAAAACCGATAGTCAGGGCTCTGGGAGAGACCAGGGAGCAGTTCTATTCCTCTCTGTGGCACAACCTGTGGTTACTTATGACCTCTTGAGTCCGGGGCAGGGGATCTTTGGATAGCCTCCACTCCATGGCTTCTGGAACAATCCTTGGAAGATGGCTCAGCTTATGCCAAGACCTGCATTAACACAGATCATGTCATTTTTATTCTCCTACCCACTGTATCGATCCACAGAGATGTAGAATGATGTAATCACTGTAACAATCAATTCTGAAAAGGTTTTATTTCGATGGAAAAGTGCTCATAGGCCTGTGCTCGGACGCGTGGGCACAGGGCTGGCTGCTTGTGTCTGGGCCGGATTTGCAGTGCCTCTTCCTTCTCCTGGGCATGTTTTACCTAAAACTTCCTGAAGCTTCTCCATCAGCTGCTAACTTTCATGGCCAGATTCAGCCCACACACCCTTAGGCTCATCAAGAGAGTTCTGTGCACCCAGATGGGAGCCTTCTCTGTTTCGGAAGCCTGTTCTCCCCACCTCTGTGTGTGGCAGGAACATTTCTGAAAAGCCCCTTCAAAGGGCATCAAAGCCAGCTTTCACCACTTGTGGAGAACACTGCATTTTGTCACCAATTTGACCCCGTGCCAAGTCCCCAGGTGATAGAGGATTGTGAGCCAGATAGCCTCATTCAGAGGGAGCCAATCCTTGATCAAAACAAGTCACATGAGCCACAGATGCCACTACAAAAACCTGGGGAACACACCTCATGTGCAAACAGCACCTCCCATTCTGCTGTGAGAGCCCTCCCAGTGATGACCAGGCAGATCCCTCAACAGCACTGTTTTAAGCTCTATGCCCACGTGTCCTCTGCAGGAGATCAGGCTAGCATGCCACTGGGGTTTCAATAGCTGCTTCTGTACTTTCTAGTCATTTGACTCCCCTGAGTAAATTAGGCATTAAGTGACAGTTGGGGACACCAGGGCTTAATGTTTCCCACATAGGTCAACTCAGGAAACTTGCAAGATCCAAAGCCTTTATGCAGCCCAAATCAGTGAGACAAAGCACCAGTCTGGTCTGGAAGATTGGAGACCTGAGTGCCAATGAGTGCCAGTGTCAGCTTTGAATGTTTTCTAGAATACTCCAACCCTGTGCCCACCTGAATGAAAAGCTCCAGACGTCCCCACACCTGGGCCTGCAGCACCAATCACACTTTATGATGTTTTCTCTGTCTCTCCAACTAGACTTTAAGCTCCTTAAAGGCAGGGCCTGTGTTGTTTTTCTTTGCGTCCCTAACACCTGGTATGAAGCCTGACACACAACAGGCCCTTTGAGAGGCCACATGTATGTGTGACAGGGTGTCAAAGGGAATTTCAGCCTGTGACACTAAGAGACACTTGCTCTCTTATGCCAAAGGAGGCATCAAACGGTGTGCAGAGCTTACAAGTGACTTCCTCGACCTGCAGGGAGCTTATGAATTGGCCAAAAGACTAGAGGTTGAAATAGCGTTTGGACAGAACGTAGTGGGGCTGAGCCCCTTCCTAAAGGGGAAGGCGGGGATCCCCCCTCACCTCCAGCCTTGTGAACAGGCCAGAACTGCTCAGCCTGGACACACCCCACAACCTGAGTCTCTGAGTGGTCCTGGGAAGCATCTCCATCTGGGGGACACATATGGCAGGCAGGTTCTGACACTTGGAAATGCTGAGCACAGGTGCTGACTGGACATCTGGGCACACTGGGTAGGGAGCTGGGGTTCGGGACATGGCTGGACTGTCGGTTGTTTGGACGGCGAAGGATACCGAGTGTTGCTCAAGAACCAAGCAAGAAAAAGAGAATTGGTGTCAGGTTATCTTGGATCCAATGTTATAAAGCTGCCTGGGATGGGGGTCAGGGCTGGGTGAAGGGACCGTGGCAGAGAAACTCGAAGAAGTAGCCTGAAAGCCTGGACCTGAGAGGGTGATGAGGAGCAGGAGGAATGCACATGGCCTCCGTCGTGGAAGACACGGGGGTGGGGGGATGTCCAGGGATGGGCGAAACAGCAGGGAGCCTTCCAAAAACCCATGAAAGCATCCACAGGGAAAGCCAGCTTTGAATATTCAGGGAACGGGATACAGCTAATAGGAAGCTGTCCTGTCTCACAGCCTCTTCCTCCTTCCCCTGCTCTCCGTTCTGGATGGTTTGGAAAACCCAGCTAGCAAGTTAGGAAGAGTGGAGGTAGAAAGAGAGGTGGAGAGAGAGTAGAAACCAATGGATCCCCTTCTCTGCCTGCAAAAGAACCCCGCTGGGGAAGGGCACAAGCCACAGGAACAACAAGGGCAAGAGTTTTGCCTGTTTCTGAGGCTGGGACCTCTAATTATCGATGAGAGGACCTTGCATTACACACAGTGACATGAAGGGCCAGGGGTAGTTCCAGGTGTTCATCCAAGGTAGGAGAAGATCTAGCCACACTCCAAAAACTGAAAGGAGTAGTGGGCACAGAAATGCATTTGCTTCGTGACTGTGTTTTCATTCCTTGAACTTATTTGACAGAAAAGTTACATATGAATGAATGTTGAGGTGACAAACTCACTTACAGTTCTAAAGCTCAGTAATGCTTTTGTGTAGCTATATGCTGGACATGGGTCACCCATTCTAGACCCTGAATTCCAAATTATCTTCAAAAGCTGCCCACCTGCCCTACCCTAACCCACAGGTCGTCTGGAAGTATAAGACAAGCTCAAGTCATCCGCCTGTCAGCATATAATCCTCTCTGGCCCCATGCCTAATCCAACCACGAGAGGGAACCTCTCATGAGTTCAGGGCATGGTTCTCAGCCCTGAAAGTTTCACAGGCTCCAGAGAATTTGGGAAGCCTAGATATTTCCATGGTTTTCCAGTAGTTATGGTTTTATGGAAGCCCTGAATCTGAGGACCAGGTGACCAGTGACTGGAGCTCACCCCGGGCATTCCCCCAGAGGTTCCAAGTGACGCTCTGCCAAAGAAGGTGGGTGATCAGTTTGTAGTCCAAGCTTTCCAGCAGTGTTCACAGCCTGCAGAGAATGCAGGGATTGGTCCTGGCCCTTCCCTTCAGCCAGCTGGGAGCCTTGGTGGCACACCCAGTTCCCCTGAGCTCCATTTCCTCATGTAGTCTGTCATTCTTAATCAAGGCTGCACAGCAGAATAACCCAGGGAACTTTTCAAAACAATGCCCATGCTTGGAGCCCAGCCTAGGGGATGAGGGTCAGTTGGTGAGTGGGAAGGCCCAGGCACCTGCCCTCTTGGAAGTCCCATTACAGATTCTCCCATGCACCCCCATTTTTTCCTTTGTAATGAAGTGACATGTCAGATCCAAACTGCCCATCAGTTCAGTCTTGCATTTCATGATCTCCAACTCCCAGATATCCTTAAAGACTCCAGAGGAAAAGACAAAGGTAAAGTGACAGCACCTGCAAGTGTTGGAGGCCCCATGCTATCCTCAAACCAAGGAGTGAAGCCCATTATCTTCCGGGAGACTTGATAAAGTATAGAGTGTAGCATACACAAGGGTGGATTCTACTGTCAGACATGATAACTGCAACCTTGGGCAAGTATCGGAACCACTCTGTGCCTCAGTTTCTCTATTTGTAGATGGAAAACTACAGTACCAGCCTCATAGGGTTGTAGTTGGGGTGAGATCATGCAGGTGAAGTGCTCAGAGAGGTGTCCGTCCTACCACGTGGTGAGCGCTCAGTAAGTGCTGGCTATTGTCATGCTTAGTCTTGTCATCATTATCATTCCCCAAAGAGCACTCTGGCCAGTGTCAGCAGACAGTCGGGAAATGCAGGCTACAGAAAATATGTCCTCGCCTTGCTAGATACACCCTTTCCTTAAGGACAGGGAAGCCAGTGGCATTTATACCACTTTTACAAAACTGCCTTTTTTTTTGAAACAGAGTCTCACTCTGTCACCAGGCTGGAGGGCAGTGGCCTCTAGGCTCACTGCAACCTCCACCTTCCAGGTTCAAGCGATTCTTCTGCTTCAGCCTCCTGAGTAGCTGAGACTACAGGTGCGTGCCACCACACCTAGCTAATTTTTGTATTTTTAGTAGAGATGGGGTTTTTCCCCATGTTGTCTGGGATGGTCTTGATCTCTTGACCTCGTGATCTGCCTGCCTTGGCCTCCCAAAGTGCTGGGATTACAGGCATGAGCCACCACTCCTGGTTGCAAAACTGACATTTTTAACTCACACAAGATCCTAGGGGGTTCTCATCGCTGTTTCTCTGACCCCCTGGCTGCAGTCAGCATTGCCAGCACTGTGCCTTACCTGTCATAGGCTGCCTATCAAGGATGAATGTTCAAAAAGGCAACTTTGCAGAGAGAGAAAAAACACAATTCTGCACAAGAAAGCAGCTCAATCATATTGAGCACAAAGTAGACAAGAAAACCTTGATTTCATTGCTCATGTACTTTGTACAGATTTGGAGGGAGTAGTGGTCATTGTAGAGTGGCTGGTCCTGAGACCCAAAACAGGACACAAGTCCATCTTTTTCTCAAAACTGTGTGGCCTTCAATTGGGTTTCCCTGGCTCTGATGGGTTTGTGAGGGGACCTCACTAGGGGAAGAACTGTTCCTCTGAGGTGCCACCAAACCTTGGAGTTATAATACTATTTAAGTGCTTGCTCTCTACAAAGGAGTTCATCTGGGTGCCCCAAAGAGCAGGGCTTACTGATAATGTTCATGTGGAATGGATTCCTTCGTCCTGCCAAACACACAGGAAGCACCCACCACTAGCATCTTTCCCTCCACTCAGAAGTCGGCCATCTTGTTTAACAAAACTCTCCTCACCTTGCCTGGAGAAGAAAGCATTTCCCATGCTGCACTTCATCCATAGTGGCCCCGGTCGGTCTGCCTGTGTTGGGGCCATCTCAAGGGTCTGAGAAGCCCTTGCCAGTGACTGGCAGGTCCTCCACACCTAGGACTAGCCCCCAAGATCACCTAACGATTCTTCCTTTCTGAAACCTTCATTGATTCAAAGGTGTCACTGTGTTGGGAAAATGATGGAAACACCTTGAAATTGTGTTTACAAGACATTGCAATTAACTCATGTCTATGAATGAAGAACTATGAGCCTCTTTCTATTTAAAAACAAAAGAATATCCCTAGTAAATGTAGTCAGTATCTAATATAATACAAATAAGTAGACTGAGGAGTTCTATTGGTTCTTTCTGGTGTAATAACAAGTAACTTGATGAATTCCATATGCTTTTTTCAGGGTACACCAAAGAGGAAAATTCATCAAGACTCCCATCCAAATACTAGAGCCATAACGAGTTATTTCAGGACAATCTGATAGTTTGGGAAAATATTTTGTTTCCTTTCAATTGTTTAAAGGATGCTTTTTACTAAACCAGAACTCTGTGGTCTCTTGTCATTGTGTAAGGTCAATATGATAGAGAGGTTTAACTGGCAAGGCGCCTCCTCTTAACTGGTAGTGGCCTGAATCCAGCTCATTAGACGCCTTCTCCTGGGCACAGCAGCATGTAGATTGGACCATGGCTGGGGTGGGGCAGGTGGAGTAGGCATTTGGGCGATTTATTTGTGAATCCTGGCATAAACAAACCACTTGCATGTGGAGTGTTTTTGTTTAAAGGTCAGTCTCCTAGGGATCAGCTTGTGCTTTTCTCCCAAACAGGACCTATACCACCAGTCCTATGACTGCGTCTGCGTCATGTTTGCCTCCATTCCGGATTTCAAAGAGTTTTATACAGAATCCGACGTGAACAAGGAAGGCTTGGAATGCCTTCGACTCCTGAACGAGATCATCGCTGACTTTGATGATGTAGGTACTGAGGGTTGCCTTTGAAGGGCAGGAGGACACCTGGTCTCACACCTTGAAATTCCTGCACACTTGAAGTTAGTTCAGGATAGGGGCATATCCTAAAACAATTTGTCCTTTGGCATGATTTCTGGCAGCTGGCATTAAAGGCTTTTGCTTTACTTAGGTCTCTGACTAATTTGAGGTAGGCAAATACATTGTATTTTTGAAGCTGGTATGACTCCTAGGAACAGCTACCAAAATCTGTTGAATCAAATGTATATCCAGTGTGCTTGTGGATTCTCTACAAAGGCTTGAGTTTCAGGTAAAATACTTGCCCATCTCTTTCCATGTAAAAAAGATAATAAATTATAATAGATTATTGCTATATCTATGCCTATTTCAATGCCCTTGTCAGATATCAACTTGCACTATGCATGAATTACTTTTTATTATTGAAAATACAATCTGTATAGGGGAATAATACAACATACTTTAGAAGGGACAAAGTGTCTGTTTTAGAGTTTGAAATAGGTGTCATTTTTCAACTTTCCACATAGAGAATACTATGTTCTATTTCCCAGCAAGAACAAACACCCCTCTGGTTTAAGGATATTGCAGCCACATTATTCTTATCACTATCCTGCAAAATAGAAGAAAATTGACATCTGTCCCGGAGCATATGTTAGTGATGATTCATGGAATTTTGAAATACAGTGATGTGGTGAGATTATATAACACAGTGGCTTCAGGCAAACCTCCTAAATGTCTTGTGGGCCCTGTGCGTTTTCTCTCACCACTGTCAGCACTGTGAGGTTGATGCTAGAAATTCCTGGAGAAGTCATGACCACCAGAGATGACCACTGTGATCCTGGGTGCATCATGAAAAACAGTGGCTGGAAGTCTTAGCTGCTCCTCAGTGAAATAACACTCCCAGTACTAATGAGTGAGTAACAGTGGCTATGTGAATAGGTGATACAGGGATTTGCTCATCTGTCTTAAATTATTTGATATGTAATCCTGGAGGAATCTCCTCTGAAATCAAGAGTTCCAAGGAAGGGGCAAGAAAACGCTCTTGATCTCTGGTCAGAGCCGTTTGAGCCCGGCCGTCCCAAGAAGATACGGACCTTCCAGGGCTTCCATCCCTCGCAAGCCCATTCCTCTTCTTTCCTACAGCTTCCATACTTATTCATGTCTTTCTTACATCTCAGCTGAAAGCCTAAATTAATAGACTAAGGAGGAGTCAAGTGGGACGCTGATAACTAATTCAAAGACAAGATATATTAGGACTCAGGCCAGCTGTAGTGGTTCACACCTGTAATCCCAGCACTTCAGATGGCCAGGGTAGGAGGATCACTTGAGCTCAGGAGTTTGAGACCAACCTGGGCTACATAGAGAGACCATGTCTCTGCAAAAAAAAAAAAAAAATTAAGATTAGCTGTGCATGGTGGTGTATGCCTGTGGTCTCAGCTACTTGGGAGTCTGAGGCAGGAGGTTCACTTGAGCCTGGAAGGTGGAGGCTGCAATGAACTATGATCATGCCACTGCACTGCAGCAGGGTGACAGAATAGGACCCTGTCTCAAATATATATATATATATTTGGGCTAGGGCTGATGACAACCATTCTAGATCTTTATTCCATCCCTATCAAGCATTCAGAGGGCAAAAACCAATCCTCAGAATGAATAATTAATTATAAATCATTCTGACCATGCAAGAAAAGACCTTACTCATCAAATCATAATTTTATATTTATCCCTTTCAAATGCATAGTCAGGAAATTTATTCAAGACCATTGTCATTTGCATCATAATTCATCTTGGTTCCATCACTAGCAAAGTTTGAATGGTAATTCATATTCCTTGAAAGTAAATCATGATGCTGCACTTTCCTCCAAGGACACGCTCTGTATGAAATATATGAAGTTTTGTTCCTGGAAAATCCCAAGGCCCAAGGGTGCATAAGCAGTTATTGAAACAAGTCACGGCCTTCCTGTGAACCTGTCAGGGTTACTACTTGCAGGGGTCTGCCTGCAGACTTTGACTCAGCAATGAATGAATAAAGTACACTAACACAGAGATAATTTGCTAGTTTGATTGAGTGTGTCTGGGTGGCTTACAGGCACTTTGGAGAGTGTTATAAACAATTGCAACTTTGGCCCTTCTTTAGCTAGTGAGACTTGCATTTACTTAGTAAAGTTTAATTGACAAAGGCTTGAAGCAACACTACTACAGGTTGAAGAATTAAAGGACAGATTCTGATGCCTAAAGCAAACACGGTTAGTGGGTAGTATCTTTGGCCGACTTCTTTCTGAAAGAGCTATCTGGCTCAAAAGTTAGTTTTAAGACTACTTGAGTAAACAAATTGTTTAGATAAACTCTTCTATCTTCTTTAGTTATTTGCTTTTTTTTTTGAGACGGAGTTTCACTCTTGTTACCCAGGCTGGGGTGCAATGGCACGATCTCGGCTCATTGCAACCTCCGCCTCCTGGGTTCAAGCAATTCGCCTGCCTCAGCCTCCCGAGTAGTTGGGACTACAGGCCATGCCACCATGCCCAGCTAATTTTTGTATTTTTAGTAGAGATGGGGTTTCACCATGTTGACCAGGAGGGTCTCGATCTCTCAACCTCATGATCCACCCTCCTCGGCCTCCCAAAGTGCTGGGATTATAGGCATGAGCCACCGCGCCCAGCTGCTTTTTTTTAATTAACTAAATGTAAAGAGGATTTAGGCTGCCTTCAGCTGAAATGTCTCCTGAAACTATGCAAACTTCTTGGCCTTCCAAGATTTGTGAATATATGCTCTAACTTTCTATAATATTTTTCCCTTAATATTTTTGCCACTACCTTGAGTGAATCCTCACATGAACCAGCAATTGAGAATGTCTCTATAAAGTGCTCAGCTTCAGGTCAGCATCCAACTGAGTAACTGGATGGTTATCATTGCTTCACAGCTTCTGTCCAAGCCAAAATTCAGTGGAGTTGAAAAGATCAAGACCATTGGCAGCACATACATGGCAGCAACAGGTCTGAGTGCTGTGCCCAGCCAGGAGCATGCCCAGGTAAGACGTGTTGACCACCTAACAACACAGGTGAGCCTCAACCCCATCCACAAACCACCCCGGGATGAAAACAGCCATGCAATGACCCAAGAACTGTATATTATGTACAATCTAAAGCTCAGGGTCAAGGTCCTATGAGAGAAGATGAAAATTCCACACTTCTTGGTGTCAGAGGATCTGTTCATAGAACTGCTGGCCAACAGGAGAAGAAAAAACAATTGGTAGCTACTTGTGACCAGATAAATACACAATGAAGTAGAAGATGAAAGCTAGTTATGTAAAAGAGACTCAGTAAGGATGGCTCTGGGCCTTTTGATTTAAAAGAATGTAGTCAAGACCGTGTGCAGTGGCTCATGTCTGTAATCTCAGCACTTTGGGAAACCATGGTGGGTGGATCTCTTGAGCTCAGGAGTTCAAGACCAACCTAGGCGACATAGTAAAACCCCATCTTTACCACAAATACAAAAAATCAGCCAGGCATGGTGGGTGCACACGTGTGGTCTCTGTTACTTGGGAGGCTGACATGGAAGGATGGTTGAGCCTGGGAGGCAGAGGTTGCAGTGAACTGAGATCATGCCACTGCACTCCAGCCTGGGTGACAGAGTGACACCCCACCTAAAAGATGAATTAAAATCAAATAAGATAATGTGGTCAAAAAACAAGCTGGCCACATGGAAATCTAATTGAAAAGGTGATTTGGGCAAAATTGAGTATCTTCAATCAACTAAGATTTTCAAGATTTTCTCTTTGTGTGTGTGTGTGTGTGTGTGTGTGTGTGTGTGTGTGTGTGTGTGTGTGTGTGTGTGAGAGAGAGAGAGAGAGAGAGAATATATGTAGCCAAGCTTGTATAACTTGTTGGAATATCAGTAGGGGCCCATAAAAAAGACCCCCTTTCCACTCAGGACAGTGCCCTTTGCTGTGGAGCCTGCCCTCTGCTGGGCAGAGTACAGAGGAACTGAACTTAACAGAACACAGTTTTTGTGGACAGGCGGGTTCCCAAAGAGAAGAAGGGCTGAGCACTGTGTATAAGCCCCTCTCCCAGTACCCACCTCCCATGGGAAGAGTGAGAGTCGGGAGGGAGGCAGTTGGCACTGTAACATAGCTCCCTCCTCCAGGAATATCAGGAGAGGTCCTAGTTTCCTGGTTAACATTCATACATTCATGTGCAAAGAATAGAAGTAGATAGACATCTGACTCAAGATGGAACCCTAGCATTTTTCCAGTTGGATGGAGTAATGTATATTCCGTTGGTTCTCCTCTTCAGGTGGTTGCCTTCAGATTATTATTTTTAGTGAGTATGTATTACTTCAGTAATAAAGAAAATAAAAGAAACAAGCAATAAAATAAATCTCAGAAGAAACTTGCCTTTGTATTCTGAGCAACGCCCTCTCAAGCTATCGTGCAGCCAAAGGAAAACTGCTGTCCCCTCTGCATGGTGTTGTATATTTTTAATAGCTAGGGGTTTTTCCAGAACATTGAAGAGCTAAAAAAACTGAAAAAAAATGTAAAACAGAGATATTAAAATGTACAACATTCTTTTAATTTTAAATATTCTATTTATAACCCAAACCAGAGCTAATTATAATTTTACTTTCTTGGCTTTCATGGAAACAGGTATATACTTTTCCAATACCTTTAATGTTCTGGAAAACATAGAACATTTAAAAAAATAGCATTAAAAAGTGTAGAGACAGACATTTTTCTTATTGCCTCAGGCTCTAAGACAGTCGGCAGGACCTATCTGTCTTAGTCTGCTTGGCCTGCCAGGCAGAATACCACAGGCTGGGTGGCTTAAACGACAGAAATTTATTTCTTACAGTTTTGAAGGCTGGGAAATTCAAGATTGAGGTGCTGGTTGATTAGGTTTCTGGTGAGGGCTCCCCTTCTGGTTTGCAAACAGCAGCCTTCTCACTTCTCTTAGGCCTCCCATGGAGGGGAGAGAGAGAGAGAGAGAGAGAGAGAGAGAGAGAGAGAGAGAGAGAGAGAGAAAGAGAGAGAGAGAGCTGGTTTATCTTCCACTTTAATGAGGACACCAGTTCTGTTGGATCTGAGCTCCACCCTTATGCTCTTAGTTGACCATAATCACCTCCTTACAAAGCCCTGTCTTCATATACTCACCTGGGAAGTCAGTGCTTCAATACATAAATTTTGGAGAGGACACAATCCCATGCACACCAGTATCTTTAGTTAAAATTTCATTATTTTAGTTCATCTTGAATTTTTCTACATTAATTTTGATTTTTAAAAATATTGCACTAGAATATTATTTCTCATGATTGCTGAGCTTTTTGTACCTTCTGGAGTTTCACCCCCAAGGTGAGTGCCTCACTTACCTCACCCTCATGCAGCCATGACTTGGACGCTTCTCCAGTTCATTTAAGGAGGGCCGTCAGGAGCACTTCACCTGATCACATCCACTCCAGCCCTTTGCTCTTAGACAGCCAACTACAAATCCTTTGGCAGGGCCTTGGAGTGGGAGATCTTCCGAGGCACCACCACTTGAAGACTCATTCCACGTTCAGTGTGTGTGTGGACCTGTGGGTCCACCCTCCATCATTTTACAGCCCAGTGTGTGTATATCTCCCTGTTCTTCCTGACCCTGACTCTGCCTCCATCAGACCTGGTCTGGATCATCAAGAAAAGTCTTCAGGTCTTTTCTCTTTTTTTCTGCAGCCACTTTATAGACTGATGGTCCGTATCCACTGCCTTTGTCTTTCATCTTCTGCTTTCTCTTTCTACATCTCCACAATCTTGCCTCACTAGTGCCATCAGGAATTCTTCCCTTGATGACCAAAAAACACTTCCAGATTCCAAAATTCAAGTTCAATCACATTCTCTGAGGATTCATCCTGGGTGACACCCTATCTGTGGGTGGCCATCGCCTTTGCCCAGAAATCCTCCTTTGACTTTTGAGCTTTTCAATTGTCTGGCCCTAGCCTTTGGTCCCTCTCTGTGAGACATTGTAATATTCTTTCCCCACCCCCTCTTTTCCATCAGGGACCTCTCCTAAGACTTGATCCATCACCTCTGCACATCCAGTCTCCACCAAAACCTCTATCCTCTGTCTAAGTGTACTGCACTTCTGTTACTTTATGCATGAAATGGTGATCACACGCATTGCATGAGGCTGTTGGGAAGACTATATTTAATATGCAAAATGCTTAATTGACTCCATGGGCAGAGTAAGTAATAAAAAAGCCAACAGTAATAATAATATAGTTGTGGTTTGTACCGTGTTCTGCATGTTGGTACCATTGCTGCCTCCAATAGAACAGAGACTTGGGCCAGACTTGTATCACTTCCAGCTTCCTACAGACACCCAACTTTCTAACATTACTGCCATTTTCTTCTTGTCCTCCCCACTTTGGAAGCAGGGCCCCAACTGTCTGGCCCAGCAGAGGCAGAGGCAAGTTCATTGCAATTAATTTGGGGAAAGTAACATACCTGGTAAATATCCATGCTAATATTAGTTACTTTTATAAGAAATGAATGTCACTTTTACCTTTGGCAAACTGCCCGACATGGGATTAAGTCTTTGCTTCTCTAGTTATAAACAAAATACTTTCTATAACAAATCTTTAGTCTGGCAACAAAAGATATCTAGTTTACAAAATATATAGGGTAACCCAAGGATTTTCTTTTGCTTAAATCCAAAAAGAGGCAAATTATCTGGGTAATAGCCTTTTGAAACTTAGCCTTTATTTGTAACTACCTCTGCATGTTCTATTTGCAGTAACAACTTACCCGTGGAGAAACAAGTGCCCAGGAGTCCATCAGCACCTCGTGAGCAGGACTTTTGTGCCTGGCTCTGTTTTGCCTCATTTGTACTTTTTAAATGAAATGATCCATTCCCATTTTAAGCTTAAATCAACAGGGTGGCTAAATGGTTGCATTACATGTAAGAACTTGTTGTTTTTAAAAGAAACACGCATTTGTCAAGAAGGGAAATATTAAACTGGAAATGGGTTTTCATTCTAATTCTGCTTTCATCATTCCCTGAACACACTCCCTGAGGTGTAGACGCCCCGGATTGGATTCAGTGGTTGGTAGAAAATGAGGGCTTGCCCATCTCAATGGCCCTCGTTTTGCCCTCAAGACCTCACTCTCTGCTGAACCTCATACCTGCAGCCCCTGCTTGTTTCTTTCCATGGACTTTAGAGAAAACTGGTGGCTGTGATATATTCTTCTTGACTTGTAGAATTTTGATTTTTTAAAAAAGAATATTTCACTGGAAAATGATCCAGGTTCTCCAGAAAATTGGTGGATTATCTACCTGACAAGTGGGTTATCTTCCTGAATGATGGGTTATCTACCTGGTTGGTGGGTTATCTGATTGAATGGTGGATTATCTACCTGGTTAGTGGTTATCTGCTTGATGGATGGGTTATCTACCTGATGAGTGGTTTATCTACCTGGTGGCTGGGTTCTCTACCTGTTAATGGGTTATCTGCTTGATTGGTTGATTATCTACCTGAGGGGTGAGTTATCTACCCAGTGGGCAGGCTACCTGCTTGATTGGTGAGTTATCTACCTGATTAGTGGGTTATCTACCTGGTAGGTGGGTTATCTGTTTGATTGGTGGGTTTTCTACCTGGTAGGTGGGTTATCTGTTTGATTAGTGGGTTATCTATATGATTGGTGGATTATCTACCTGGTAGGTAGGTGATATGTTTGATTGGTGGGTTATCTACCCGATCTTCATCCTGATGACAACAGCTAGCTGGAGCGTAGAAGCAAGTGCTCATTAGACTGGGAGTGTTCTCTTCACCACCATAGTCACACTACTCCCTATTGCCACATTCCTTCTGCTGTACTCCAGAGCCTCACCTGCTCCACATCTGAGGGGCTTTTCAGGCCCCTGTGTAGAAGGATTCCCCTCCGTGCCTTAAGCAAAGATTAGAGAGAACTATGATCTTAACAATTATGTAAATAGTTTTGATCTTCTTCCAACAAATTTTTCTAGGAACTGAAGTCAAAAGCAAAGTGTAGGGAAGAAAACTTTCATTCAGACCCATGCTTTGGTCACAGTGCTGCTGTAGTATGCAACGCCTCTAGCTGTTATGGACTGTTTCTAACAGGTTGATGCCCATTGCCCCTAACACCCTGGAAGGAAAGACCTTGCACTCCCAAAACAGGGTGGGGAGAGCAGAGGAGCAAGAGGAAGAGGGGCTGTTGTCCAGGAAGGGGTCAGCACTGATGCTGGTTCCGTTTTAAAAACATCTATGTCATTGCTTTCTTTCCAATTATTTTTTAAAACGTTATTTTATCTAAATATTATTTAAAATAAATATATAATTTTATATACTGATTATATCTAAACAAATTCACCAGCAGGCCTGGGTTTGTGGGCCAAGGGCCATCACTTGTTCCTAAGCATGACCTCCCGCTCCACTGGCTCTTGCTGACTTTGTGCCATTTTTTTGCTCCTTCCATCCCCCAAATCAGATCCTAGGCTCCATTGAGCCACCTCTGAGATTCCTACCCTTACCCTCTAGCATGTTAGCAAAACCGACCTGACAAAGCAATGAACAGTAAGCATTTGCTGTCCGCATCCACTGACTGTCGAGGACCGCCCCATCCGGCTCAACTGTTAGGAGTTTTATGGGGCTGTTAGGTCAGCCAACAGACATTTTCTTTACTGACTGAGCCAAGTTCCAGGTACATGGTGGTGACTTATCTCAGAGTTTTACAGTCTGAGAGTGAACAGGGAGTACAAACAGCAATTCCTGTGTGAGGTGGGCACAGAGAATCTGGGAAGATTAAACGGATCCCACCAAGTGGGCCAGAGAGGAAGCCAGGAGTCATTCAGAGACCTTCCCTGCCAGTGTCATAGTACTAAGGGGTCCATTGAAATGATAACCCCAGTTCCCTTCACTGGTAAGAATCAAGAATAGTTTAGGTGTTTGTAGAAATGAAAAGCAAAATCCCAAGTCTGTGTATTTTTGTGCAAACACAAAAAAAAAGTTGTCATGGTGTGTCGTCAAACGAGAGAAATTTCCTACTACTTTCATGCCGTTAACAGGAAACTCGACACTGAAAGAAAATGAACTGTCTCTCTTCACTATACATAAGTAGAATCTCAAAGACACTTAAAAGGTCAGGCACCTAAGTCATCGTTAAAGCGTACATAAGGCAGAAAAGTGCCACACTTAGCCGTAAAGTAATACTGAGATCTTCCTCCCAGATGGCTTTCGTGTCAGGCAGAGTGACATGCATCTCTGCACTATCATGGAGGAAACTAAGTCCCAAGTCCCAGGGACGCAGGCTGAATGTATTACTTATATCCATTCATTCAATCTTAACTGAAACCCGGTGCGGTAGGGAGTTGGCTAGTGCCTCACACCTGTTATCCTAACACTTTGGGAGGCCAAGGCAGGTGGATCACATGAGCTCAGGAGTGTGAGACCAGCCTGACCAACATGGAGAAACCCTGTCTCTACTAAAAGTACAAAAAATTAGCTTGGTGTGGTGGGAGCACACCTGTAGTTCCAGCTACTCGGGAGGCTGAGGCAGGAGAATGGTTTGAACGTGGGAGACAGAGGTTGCAGTGAGCTGAGATGGTGCCACTGCACTCCAGACTGGGCGCCAGAGCAAGACTCCATCTCAAAAAAAAAAAATGGTAGGAGTTATTGTCCCATTACATAGGTGAGGAAAACTGAGACCCAGAGAAGTTAAATGACTCTACCAAAGCCACACAGCTAATTGTGTGGAGAAACTGGAGCCGAACCCATTTTTGCCTGAGAAAGTCAATATCCATTGGGAACCCTCTCCCAGGTAAGCTGATTATCACAGTATGCAGCTTTTATGCTTAACTGGGAGAAGGCTGAACATAAAAGCTGAGAAGTCTAATCAGATCTCCTAGGAGCCTCAGGCGGGAGAACAAAATGCTCCCTAGAAAACAATCCTCAGTTCCCTTCCAAATCAGATGCAGGGGAATTTGAACACCAGAAGTTTTCTAGCATAGAACACAGTGCCAGGCACATAACAGATGCTCAGTGAATATTTATGAAAGGAAGAGGGAGAAGAGAGAACAGAAGAGGAAGGTTATGTTTATTTTAGCCTAAAAAATTACCTCTATTATTACCAAACAGACACTTAGGGTATAAAATCATTTCGGATGCATCTACTTTAAGCAATGTTACTTGCTGGTGAAACTTCCAAAACAACCAATTTATAAAAGTGTGTTTCAGGGAACTCAGTGAGTAGTCTCTCTGTGTAGCTGGAAGTCCATTCAGTATCTGGGGATATATAACAGAAATTATTCAGATCATGGGATAAATAACTGCTTCACACTGCCATCAGATATTTATCAAGAGCACACTTATAAAGACTTGTTGAAATGAATTGAGTCCTTCTAGGGACTGAACATTTTTCCTAGAATTTTTTCTAGGGTTTGCTAAGGCCAGATGAGTTATTGATGTTGAATTAAACTTCACTCCCAGAACTCAGTCTCTTCTTCCATTACTGAGGTCACTTTAGACCTCCAGTTTAAACTAATGTTGTGAAAACATATTGGGCAGTAATTTATCAAGGAGTGGAGCTTGTTTGGTAAAAAGCAAAACATTTCTCCCGTGGCAAATATGTCCTCTTTACTTGGACAGTTGTCATTTCTACTACACAAGATTTTGCTTGTTGATTTAACAGCTTGTGCTTCCTATTAAGGAGCAAGATGTTTTCCAACTGACTGCATAAGCCTCCAAGTCAGGTTTTCCCCATAAGTCGTGAGACAAAAAATACTAGTGAGCCATCATAAAAAAGACTAGCTGTTATTATGAAATGATATCCCGAAATTCCACCAAAGTTAGCTGACAGTCAATTTTGTAGTTCCAATTTTGTAGTTATGTGGCTTTTCTCCCATGACTCTAAGTTGAGAATTTACTGCAATAGTTCTATTTCCTTTGCCTTCTTCTGGAATGATGTAATTCACCTGAGAATAGGAAGATGTCTTTCCCTCTTGACCAGAGATTTAATTATTCTCCTTTCATATTTATACCATTTAGTGCAGTGATTCCCAACTGGGAGCAATTTTAATTCCTCCGCCTGCCCCCACCAGGAGCATTGGCATTGTCAATGGAGACATTACTAGTTGTCACAGTGAGAGGTGAAGGATGCCACTGACATCCAGTAGGTAGAGGCTGGGGATGGTGTTAAACACACCATGATATGCAGGACGGCCTGCAGAACACAGCATAACCCAATTCATTCCAGTTCAACCCAGTTCAAATGTCCATGGTGCCAAGTTTGAGAAACCCTGCGATAGCGCAATACCCCTGCATGCTCCTTATTAAACATGGTGTAGAGCAGATGAATAACCCCTTCTTCATTTTCCTCTCCCCTTTAGCTGCCACCTTGGTTTTCTCCACCTTGCTGTCACCTTGAATAGATGCTTATGTCTACAGTCTCCATCTGTCTTCTCACCCATCCCTTCTGAGTCTCTAAGAGTTGGCTTTGCACTCACCCGGTCACCAGGTGCCTCCCCTTTGTCCCCAGATCTTTCTTCATCTCCAATTTAGCTCCCTTTGGGATCCAACACTCAGATTGTCTCTGCCTAAGTCCCATAACAGCCCCATGTTCCATCTCTCCTGGTCTCTCAGCTGGTTTCCAGTGTGCCTTACTGGCTCCCCTTCCCCGACCCATGTCCTAACCTAGGGCATATCCCCAGATCAACCCTCTACTATCCTATTCTCCTTTCTTCCCTTGGAGCCCTCATGCATTGTAGTAGGCACATTCGTGATCCTGGGCTTGTGTTCTCCAAATGCACCACAATCACCTTTGACCTTACGCCAAAGCTTAATGAGTCCCTGTCTTCATTCCTCCCAACCATTTCCTCTTGGTGATCCCACTGCCAATCTAAGTATTCAATAAGCATGTATTGAGTTCTTCTTCTTTGTCAGGGACGTCATTCTGCTATGAAGACACAGATTAATAGAGCAAGGTCTCTACCCTGGTGGAGCTCACAAACCATTGAGGAATGCAGACTTCAAAAGACACACAGCACTGGCTTTGGTGCTAACACTGATGTCCATGCGGCCTAGCAGCTGTGCCCGCCAGGCCTGGGACCACATTTCAGTGAAACCTTAAAGGCTCAGCGGCTCGCCAGGCAGGCTGGAACAGAAACCGTTCTCCACACCATTTTGGTGCACAGAATCATTAAGTATTAGGGGAGCAGGAACCTTCAGAACATTTACTTGAATTAAATAAACTCTATGCCTAGACTAATAATGTAACAAAAAATAAAATCTTTTAAAAAGGTGAGATTTAAAATATAAATGTAGTAAGTGCGACAAATTAATGTTAAATATAAATAGGTAACAGGAATAATCGAAATTAATAGGAAATCTGCATAGAAATGTTCACTTCTTCCCAGTGGGAAATCTTCAGGACTTCTCTTCTTCAGCTCCATAATTCCCTCATGCCTGTGGGATGACACAGCCTTCAAGGATGAGTAAATGAAGAAATTGTGACCCTCCATATGAGTTCACTAGGGCTGCCATAACAAAGTACTGCAGATGGGGTCTTAAACCACACAAGTGTATTGCCTCGCAGTTCTGGAGATGCAAACAGAAGATCAAGGCCTTGCGTCTCTCCTAAGGCCTCTCTTCTCCCCTGTCGGCCTCTTTCCTTCTTCTTGTGTCTTCACATGGCCTTCCCCATGTGGGTGACTGAGTCCTGTCTCACGGCCTTCCCTTGGTGGGTGACTGGGTCCTAATTGCCTCTTCCTAAAAGGACACCAGTCATATTGGATTAGGGCCCACCCATATAAGCTTGTTTTACCTTAATCATGTCTTTAAAGACCCTATCTCCAAATATGGTCATATCCTGAGAGACTGGGGTTAGGACATTAACATAGGAACTTGGAGAGATACAATTCAGCCTAAAATCCCCCCTTTCCAGGCATAAGAGGGCAAAAGGAAGGGGATGTTCCTAGAACGAGAGCTGCAGTGCAGAAAGAGTAGCTGCCACCAGAGAGAGCTGCAGTGCAGAGAGACTAGCTGCCACCTGGGGCAGCAGCCTTGGTCCTCTGTGAAGAAGACTGACCCCAGTGAAAGCATGCACTGAGTAGGGAAGAGGAGGAATGAGACCCAAAGGCTCCTCTCCTCTCTCTTTTTCATGGAACCTCCTACTGGGCAATCCCCACTGGCAGCCCCAGGATAAGGAGTGGGCAGCCCCTAGAGGTCAGTCCTCCAGGGCCAGAACCCAGCAGAGAAGGGCAAAGGTCGGCTGTGAGGGGAAAAGGGAGAAGAAAGTGCCAGCCCCTCCTCAAAGCCAGCTTCCCTTGTGATTTCTGGATTAATACAATATAGGTTCCCCTTGGTCAGTCTTAGCCCATGTGACGCTTTTGGCCTAAGGGGGCCTGAGACTCGGAAGTCAGTGTGTTCCAGTGCCTACTGTCTCCGCTTGGTGACACAGCACTTCCTTGAGATGGGATTTGATTCTTATAGAATATCTGCAGTGCCTTGAGATACTAGATTTTGCCAGCATTCCTCTCGGCCTAAAGCTCAGGTTTGAGACGAAGGAGAACAGCTTCCAGTTTGGGATGCTCTAACTTCCATCCACTTATGTTTGTTCATTCTCAGGAGCCTGAGCGGCAGTACATGCACATTGGCACTATGGTGGAGTTTGCTTTTGCTCTGGTAGCGAAGCTGGATGCCATCAACAAGCACTCCTTCAACGACTTCAAACTGCGAGTGGGTACGTTCTGCAAAGAGGGCTCAGTTTCACTTGTGGCAAAGGTGTGGAATAAGGAGTAAGTCCTAGGAGACATTGATGATCCTTTCAATGTTGGAGTAGAACAACTACAAATGCATCCCGTTGCAAGACTGGATGACAGAGGGAAGGACACTTTTGAGCAAATTAGAAAAAAGCACCCCTTTGCTTGGACCTAGGCTACCGGCACTGAGCCAAGATCCCATCCACAAGCACAGCACGCACAGCCTTGAGCCATCTTGCATTGCTGATTCACTGTGAGACATCCACTAAGAGGTGCTGCATTATTTTATGGACTGTTGTCAGTGAAACTGGGACCTGCCACTAGCTATAAGATACATCCAGATTTCAGAGATATAAAAATGTTTTCTTAAAAAAAGTGGATCTTAGAATTACGGCAATACAGTCCCACCTTCCTGGGGCCACAAGCTGTAAGAACACCAAACATGTCATAGGTGCTCAAACAGTGACAGCTTTTCAGATTGTGTTCAAATCCTAGAGGAAAAAAAAATCCAGCTTTCTTTATGATATTGCTAAAAAATAACTGTTAGGCCTGGTGCAGTGGTTCAGGCCTATTATCCTAGCACTTTCAGAGGCTGAGGTGGGAAGATCACTTGAGTCCAGGAGTTTGGGACCAGCCTGGGCAACATAATGAGACCCCATCTCTACAAAAAATAACTTAGCTGAGCTTGGTGGTGCATGCCTGTAGTCTCAGCTACTTGGGAGGCTGAGGAGGGAGGATTGATTGAACTCAGGAGATTGGAGCTGCAGCAAGCCATAATGGTGCCACTGCAACACAGCCTGGGTGACAGAGAGAGACCCTGTCACCAAAAAAAAAAAAAAAGTAATCTTGACTTCGCTGAAAACAAAGCTTCCCAATTTCTAAGTTTTTAACAAGCTTTCAGTTGATTTTTTTAGCATGTTTCATTACTTGCCTTTTACAAATTCGTATTTTTTAAAATGTGTGTTTTAAGCCATCAAGTCCACACACAGCTGGCTTGCAATGTACGCAGTTATTTGAAACCATTCAGATTTCTAAGAGCTTCTTTGACCATTTTATGGTTTTCTTGGCAACACATTTTGCTGCTTCTGAGAGTCGGTTTATATAAGAGCAGTTCCGGCAACAAATTCTGTCTGAATGGTTTTTAACTTTCCCTTACATACAAATTTCAGCTTTAAAAAGAAATCTGAATGTGTAAAGCCGTTTTCTTTCTTTGCGATGGGTATGTCCTGAATTTCATTTAAACCCAAAATATGTTATATCTCTTTCACAAATGAGATTCTTTTCTCTCTTGTACTATTAGTTGTCAGTGTCTAATCATACTTTTCTTTTCTTTTTTTTTCTTTTCGAGACAGGGTCTTGCTTTGTTGCCCAGGCTGGAGTGCAGTGGCACAGTCTCAGCTCACTGCAACCTCCACCTCCTGGTTTAAGTTATCCTCCTGCCTCAGCCTCCTGAGTAGCTGGGATTACAGGCACGTGCCACCATGTTTGTATTCTTAGTAGAGACAGGGTTCCACCATGTTGGCCAGGCTGGTCTCACATTCCTGACCTCAAATGATCTGCCTACCTCAGCCTCCCAAGATGCCATATTTTTCTTTTTACTACTTTCTCACTTCTGTGCATGGTAAGCCTCTACTGGGGGCTCTACCTTGTACAAAGGTGAGATGGACCAGGCAGGCAGGACACACCCCAGGTAGCCTGCTGACCACATCAAACATAGGTGTGTCCCTTTGACCCCAGAGACTCTACACTGTTTTGACAGGTTGGAAAATGGGCTCCTCAAACTTTGCTACTATGCCTCTTTTAAAAAAAAATCTATTACGTGGGTATATTAGAGCTCTCTAGAGGAACAGAAATAATAGGATAGATGTCTATTTGAAGGAAAGTTTATTAAGGAGTATCAGCTCACACAGTCACAAGGTGAGGTCCCACATTAGGCCATCTGCAAGCTGAGGAGCAAAGACACCAGTCCAAGTCCCAAGGCTGAAGAACTTGGAGTCCAATGTTCCAGGGCAGGAAGCATCCAGCACAGGAGAAAGATGCAGGCGGGGAGGCTAGGCCAGTCTAATCTCTCCACGTTCTTCTGCCTGCTTTTATTCTGGCCATGCTGGGAGCTGATTAAATTGAACCCGCCCAGACAGAGGTGGATCTGCCTTTCCCAGACCACTGACTCAAACGTTAATCTCCTTTGGCAACACCCTCACCGACACACCCAGGATCAATAGTTTGCATCCTTCAATTCAATCAAGTTGACATTCAGTATTAACTATCGCAATGGGAGAATTATGTCTTCTGTTGTCAAACTTGTATAGATAAAAATAATATTGTCCTGCACTGCAGCATGGGAACAGGATGGCTATTTGCCCGTCACATGTGCTAATGTCCAAAGTGTCATTTTCCTGGTCTAGCCTTCAGTGACTTTGTTCGGATTCACATGAACTATTGAATGGGCCTCCTTCAGGTTAAATGCCTACTTTACCCTGATTGTCCAATAACTGATAAGGCCTATGCCCTCAACCCCATATGTCAGCCCTGTTAGAGTTCTAAGGAAGCCTGAACTCAACATTTCCCTTGGCCTTTGAGTCTCCCGTTCCCCACATCCTCAGTCTCTCCCAGAAGGGGGCTTCCCTGCTGGACCTACATGCACCACGACATCTTCAGGGATAGTCACGCAGAAGAATAATATTGCCAACAAAACTGTGGGGACAATAATGAGGTGAATTCACTCCTAGCATCCTTTTCTGCATATCAAGCTGTAGAATCAATTGGAACCACAAATTGAGCACACTCCTGCACTAACTAGAGATGGCCCCATTGCCAGCAATGATCAGTCAGGCTCTTCCCCACCCCCAGAGCTGCTGACCAAGCAGGGATCAGTGGCAGCTGGAAGAAAAGTTGAGCTGACAGATGCAGGGCTGGAACCACAGGGCCAGTGTCCGGCAGCTGACCCCTGGGTGCTCTGACCTGTGCCAGAGCTGGAATAGATTATTTGAGATGTCTAAACCAGAAGTGTGTTTTCCTGAGAACACCATAAAACCAAAGAAGAATTTATTTCTTATCTCTTTTGTACCTGCAAGGGTACTGTTTGGAATAGTACTGGGGCTGTTTCCTGACCTCACTTTCCATTGCAAAGGGGAGGCTTTGCCTAAGATCTACAATCAGCTGGAGCAGACTAAGCAGTTCAGCAGTCAGAAATTAGATCTCCAGAAACACCTCATCAATCTACAGTTCAACTAATGCAGGAAAGTGGGGGTCCTGGACCCAGGATAAAATGTACGGTGAAGAATCAATCAATGTCAGTATCCCTATTTCTATTTCTGTGGTCCTCCTTCCCCCGGCTCCCAGAACATCCGTGGGTCTGTGCATCTGGAGTTTGTGGGACAAGGAACCATCCTGCCTGTTAAATTGGAGTTAGGGAAGAGCCCAGACTTCTCCTTGATTAGAGAAGTTGATTAATCTTTTGAAGCTTCAGCTCCTGACAGCAGAAGCCATATCTACCTTCCACACAGGGTCAGAGCTCACCCTGACCCCAGATGTAGACATGGAATCACCATGGTTTTATAATTGCACTTATTAAAAGTGGGAGGTCAGCATGATGTCTGTTGCTTCTGTAGTTAGCAGTGGCCCAGAGCGCCTGCTCACCTGGGGAAGGAACACATAATGCCTAGATAGCCCAGGGATCCAGGAAACCACTCATGCCTTGGCAAGAACTGGGCCAGCTGGGCTGAAGAGAGTTGGCTTCAAGCATGGCTCCAGAGACCTGGTGGTTAAGTTTCCTTAGAGAATACCATACCTGAGCAGGCTTGTGTCACCGGGGATTGCCATTCCTCACTCTGATGAATGCTGAGCAATCAAGCCCAGCTTCAAGCAGCAAAAACTGACAGACTGTCTAAGGCTGCCTGGGAGACTGGCTGTGTGTCTCTTTCCTTCCTACTGGGGAGCTCAGTTGCCCTCCTGGCATTTCCTCCGTGCTGGTGTGGCTGCAGAAAAGCACCGTGCAGGTGTGGCTGCGGGAAAGCGCCATGCTGGTGTGGCTGCGGGAAGGCGCTGTGCCTGTGGTTGTTCTTTCAGTGCAGAATCAGGGTGAACCATAAAGTCCAACAGTGGCAGGATTGCCAGTGGCATACCTTCATGTAGTGCAGCCATTTAAAATAAAAATATGTTTATCTCAAAATCAACATTTACCCTAAAACTCCCTTGGGAAATAGTAATTGTCTCTTGCGTAAAAGTATATAGCAACACAGAAAAACCACTGTATTATGTTTAGTTTTGGGGTCTTTTTGTTGTGCTGGTGGTAGTTGCTGTTGAAACAGGGTCTCCCACTGTTGCCCAAGCTGCAGTGAAGTGCTGCTTTCTCAGCTCACTGCAACCTCCGCCTCCCAGGCTCATGGGATTCTCCTGCCTCAGCCTCCTGAGTAGCTGGGACTACAGCCATGTGCCACTGCACCTGGTTAATTTTTTTTTTTGTATTTTTGGTAGAGATAGGGGTCTCACTATGTTGCCCAGGCTTGTCTCGAACTCCTGACCTCAAGAGATTCACCTGCCTTGGTCTCCCAAGGTGCTGGGATGACAGGTGTGAGCCACTACACCTAGCCATGTTTAATTTTTTAAATCATACCCACTTTATTTTATTCAATAATGATAAATGGTCATATAAATATGAATCAAAGTCTAGAAGAAAAAAGAGGACAAATATTTTCACATTTTTGAGGAGATAAAATAAGAGGAATTATTTTTCTTTGCTTTGGAATTCCATGAGTTGGGCTCACATTTGTTTAATAATGACAATTCAGGAATGGTCCTATGAAACCCTCCTGTTTAGACAATAGCTATGGACAGGCATGATGGCTCATGCCTGTAATCCCAGCACTTTGGGAGGCCAAGACAGGTGAATCTTCTGAGCTCAGGAGTTTGAGACCAGCCTGGGCAACATGGCCAAACTCTGTCTCTACCAAAAATACAAAAAATTAGCCAGGTGTGGTGGTGTGTGCCTGTAGCCCCAGCTACTTGTAAGGCTGAGGTGGGAGGATCTCTTGAGCCTGGGAGGTGGAGGTTGCAGCCGGCCAAGATTGTGCCATTGCACTCCAGCCTCAGTGACAGAGTAAGACCCCACCTCAAAAAAAAAAAAAAGACAGTGGCTATAAGACGAATCTTGCTAACTCAACTCTGATGTGGCACAGGTATTAACCATGGACCTGTAATAGCTGGTGTAATTGGAGCTCAGAAGCCGCAATATGATATCTGGGGCAACACCGTCAATGTGGCCAGTAGGATGGACAGCACTGGAGTCCTGGACAAAATACAGGTAATGCTGTGAGTGGTCTGCGCTGCCTCCATCAGCCATATCTGTTCTCTTGGGAACCATACATAAGTATATACTAACATATTAACACAAAGGAAAAAAGTAAACCTTGAAATTTACTTAAATCTTTTGGGGAATAGTTTACTAACATCTGGGGAAATGTTTCTGCATTAACTGTTAACAACAACAACAAAATTCTAACAGTATAAAGGCTATTGCACTTGTGAAAACAAATGATCTAGCAGTGACCAGCATGATGTCACAGCAGCCCTGAGCATTCAGCACAGGAGTGGCACCTCTTCCACCTCTATCACTTCTCCTGGTGCCAGTACCTTGAAAAGGACTTTGCAAGCGAGAGGAATCAGGCAACCAAAACCAGACATAATCCCCAGCCTTATTCTCGCAAGCTGAATTGGGAGGAGGGGAAGTGGGAGGCTGGGGAGAAGCCCGACATGAAATAGAAGGTTGATCTGAATGGCACCTCTGTACTCTGCCCAACGGGGAGAAAGGAAGGTCTGACAAATGAAAAGCAGTGGTTGGAGAAAACTGAAATTATTCTGTGTTACTATTCCTGTTGCTCATTAAATCACTTGTAATCAAGGTTAAAGTGACTATGTTACAATAGCACTAATAATATCATATTTTTAAAAGCATTTTAAAATAACTGAAAAGATAATAGAAAAAAATGTGTTATTAGAACTATGCTGAAACTATCCCCAAGCTACAAAAGAGCAGTGGTTCAGCCCAGGTTGGCAGTGACAGAATAAAGGAAGAACGAGAAAGAGGACGAAGGGAGGCTATGAAGACGGCCTCTCTGTGGAGTCTGTTCTTCGATTCATGCAGCCCCTGTGTCCCGTGCTCCTCCCATGTGCTGATTAGGTGCTGCGGCTAGAGCGTGAGCCAGTCAGACTCAACTCTTCCCTTGTACAGCGAATGTTCTCTTGGAGGTGACCATTATTCCCAGAAGTCACAGTGGTGTCACTGCAAGTGTGACTGTGCTAGAGGACTTCAGCTTTCCTGTGTGGCTGGGGAAGGCTCTGGAGAACTGGACTTTCAGACAACAGGCTGTGCGAGGAAGGACGGTGTGGAACTGGAGAGTGTGTGAAGACCACCTTTCAGATGTGACGGGAGCTGATGGAGCAGAAGGGGAAGGGAGTCCAAGGCTGCGTTCAAGGACTGTTGTCCTGAACACAGGCAGTGCTCACAGGAAGAATGGAGTGAGAGGGACAGTGAAAATAAAAGTGGTCTGAGGTTCCCCCGATGAAGGAGGGAGATTGGAACAGTGTGTGGGCTCACAGCTGAGTAGCAACATCTGCAACATTCATGGAGAAAAGTGAAGAAGGAAGGGGGCAGGAGTAGAAACAGGAAGCTACGGTTCCTGCCAGTATTCCGAAGAATGAAGAGGAACTCAGCGAAGAGAAGAAGAATAACAAGATAAAGAGGCGCATGCCGTTATATTTTTAATCTACAATTATTTTATACTCTTGGATAATATAAGTAGAATGGTAAACATGTTCACGAGGTTTAGATGTAACTTTAAATTTATTTACAGCAAAAGCCATTTTGTACCACCGTTTGGAAATTTTGCTTAAACTGGGGTTAGAGATTATCTTTTTAATTCTTATCATTCAACCCACACCCAAATCTACTTAATATGTTTTGGTTAATACTAGAAGTTCCTTCAGTTCTGCCATTGTTACACTAAGAAGAAATGCTGAAGCCAGTCATCATAGTGACACATGACACACCAGTGTAATATGTGTCCCCCTCAGAGGCACACACATCAGAGGCACACACACCCAGTAACACAGACGGTGTTTCAGTGAAGAGCCTGGAGATGCCAAGGTTTCATGGTCCTTACTTGCAGGTGCACCTGGGCAGGCACAGTGCAGACACCCAGAGAGAAGGGCTGGGATCTGCCAGTAAGAAGCACATGTGCATGTGTATGTACATGCGTGTGCGTGTGTGTGTCTGTGCTGAACACTATTTGCCTCACTCTCGCAAAGCAGTGGATTCACATTTCACCCCTGTCATGTTACATTCTGGAAGAGGAATTCCTGCTAAATGGCAAATTTATATGAAAGTCACCGGACTCACAGTAGGTTTATCATGGTGGTCCTCTTTGAGGCTTTTGATGAGTCCCTGTAGTGTGTGTCTCAGTTTAGCCAAGGTGTGCGAATAGCTTCGCCTCCTAAAACTGACTGCACAGACGGGCACAGTCCTTTCCTCTGTAAAAGACAGTCCCCTCCATTGTTGTCAGAATGGGTTTTTTATTAAACCTCGACTTGCCTGCCTTTCATACTTATCCTACCTTGTTCGTTACTGTGGTCTTTCAAAAGGATAGCTTTAATTTTTGAATGGAATAGAGGAAACGTTACCTCTGAGGGTCTGCCTTTGTTTTACTCAGATTATGAGTCAACACTTGCTGCAAAGTAAGTAAAAGTCCAACAGAGAGAAGGCAGAGATGAAGAGGAAACCAATGGGAGGTGGGGAGGAAATATTCCAACCAGACTGGCCATTCCAATGTGGAGTGAGTTTTCGGCACCTGCTCTGGCCACCTCCCCTCTCACTGCTAGGGTGCACAATGAGGCTCTTCTCCCTGGGGCTGGAGCTGTGGTCGTCATCTGTGGAGACGGCTCAGTTGCCCAACCAGAACAAGACTTGTGGGGCATTTTGGAGCCTAGTCCAATCATTTCCTGATGGTACCAAGGCTTCCAGGACTTTCTACAGAAACGTCACTAGCCACTTCCAATGCCCAGGGACGCTCCAGCTACCCTGGACAGCCCAGATTCTGCTCTTGGCAGGGAAGAGAGTCCTGCCCCTTCCAAAGACTCACTTTCCCACCTGCCGGCCAGCCCATATCCCCAGCACACACCCGGAATATTGCGAAGACTTATGGCAGCTGTTAATATGCTTTCTAGCTCCCCAAGCAGCTTTCAAGCACTTGGGATAAGTATCTAAAGCAATTTCCGTGAGGCAGGTCATGGAGAGTGCTCCCTCCTGGAAGTCATAAACCTCCTACAGGTCAGCGTTTGAAATGAGTTTGAGCTCATGTGTGTCTTGACGAGGATACTGGGCTTCATAAAGCCCCATGTGACTCCGGGCAGGTCAGCCACCTGCCCCAGCTCCATGGCCTCTGATCCCCGGAGGGAAGGAAGACAGGTTTCTCTCTGTGAGTAGCGAGCCATATTTGTAGACCTGTGTTTGCTTCTTGAGCACAAGAGCTGGAAGGGTTGCATTTGGGTGGGTTTTTCTATCCCAAGGGTGTGGCGTGGCTAGCTTCCTCACTCCAGTAAGTCTCTTTTCCATTTATGTGCAAAAAAATAGTAGGGAAATGCCAGGAAAATACAAAATGATGCCCAGACCATTAATCAGCTTCTCCTAGGCCTGAGGAACAGGTTCTTTTTATTAAAGAGCATTTAACTCCCAGCATGCTTTCTAGCGTGGCTTAACTCCCAGCATGCTTTCTAGCGTGGAAACCCCAAGAACAGCAGAGCAAGCCCACCAGCAAGCCTGCGGGATCCTCCTAAGCCCAGAGGCATAGTAACTGGTGTGCGTCGAGATGGACAGCTTCTTCCTCCCATTCCCGTTAATCCCGCAGTGCTGGTCGGCAGGTGGCTTTGCATTATGAACACCAGTGGATAGTTTTAAAATGCCAATGATGTTAGCACCAATAAATACCTCAACAGTTAACCCCCAAAGCACCAAAAGATTGGCTTGTTCTCTGTGTGGAAGATCACTTGTCCAATGCCTGCAGAATTTCCAAACCTGAGTTTCTAGGTTTTCTCCATCTTCTTTCAGTTCTTATCCAGTACACAAAGCACTCCCTGGGCTACTGCCCTCCTCCTGGAACTTGGGCTGGACTAGAGCAGCAGGACATGGCACTGGCACCTGTGCCTCATTTTCCTTTCTGCTCTGCTCATCAGGGTCCCGAGGACCTACATGTGGGCCTTGTGCTTGGGGCCGTCCTTTGCATCACATTGCAGAAAGGTGGATGATTCTTCCCACCGTCCCCACAGCCCACCCTTGAGATCTGTGCATGGACTTTGCCCTGGTTCTGGGCTTCCCTGGATGCCCCTCTCTGTCTCCAAGCCCAAGGAGTCCGGAGCTTTGCTGTTGACACGGCCCCACCTTTGCAGCATCCTTGGGCCACACCACAACCAAAATTGTGACATAACACAGCTGTATACTGTAACAACACTGCTGTGTGCCACAAAAACACTGCTGTGTACCATAACAATGCTGTTGTGTGCCACGAAACACTGCTGTGTGCCATAACAACGCTGCTGTGTGCCATAACAACGCTGCTGTGTGCCATAACAGTGCTGTTGTGTGCCACAAAAACGCTGCTATGTGCCAAAAAAACACTGCTGTGACAACGCTGCTGTGTGCCACAACAGTGCTGCTGTGTGCCACAAAAACGCTGCTGTGTGCCATAACAGTGCTGCTATGTGCCACAAAAACGCTGCTGTGTGCCAAACAGTGCTGCTGTGTCACAAAAACACTGCTGTGTGCCACAACAATACTGCCGTGTGCCATAACACTGCTGTGTGCCATAACAATGCTGCTGTGTGCCACAGAAACACTACTGTGTGCCACAACAATGCTGCTGTGTGCCAGCCATAACAAAGCTGCTGTTTGCCATAACAACACTGTGTCATAACAACGCTGCTGTGTGCCACAACAATGCTGCTGTGCCATAACAATGCTGCTGTGCCATAACACTGCTGTGTGCTTGCAAGCTGCCCAGCCCTGCCATACCTGCCTGGCACAGGTCTGTCACTCAAGTGGCTGGTGGCCAGGGTCTCACAGGTGCCCTTGCTACAGCTGTGCCAGGTGGCCTTCTCAGATGAAGTGGAAGGAGGTCACTCTTTTGTGCTTTTTTCTCATGGTTCCGAAGCAGCAGTACCAGGACTTTCTGTCTGGCCAAACTGAGACACCTTCTAGGGGAGTCTGGGTGGAGGACCAGGTAGCCCACAGAGGGATATGCCCTGGCCTCAGAAACGGAGACCTCGCCCTCAGACCACACCTGTGTGCCTCATTGTTTCTCTGCTCTTGCAGCTCCTCCCACCCTCAGGCAGAACAAGCCTGAGCAGGCGTGGGCTGCAGTCCCAGGCATGGTGTCCCAAGGAAGGTGCAGCACATGTGGAAGCTGAGTGTGCGCGAGGCTCGGTACCGGACGGCGCATCTCCATTGAGGAGGAAGCGTCCCAGCCAGCGAGTTCACTGCCATCCGACCCGCAGGGCCGGGACAGGATTTGGCAGCGGGGCCCTCGCCTGTCGGTGCAATGGCAGGAAATAGGCAGTCCTGTCAAATCGGCAGCATGCAAGAGGGCTGCCCTCCTTGGCCCACGTGTCAGTGCAGTGAAGTGAGGAGACCTGTGACACTCAACTGACAGCGTCCTGCTCGTGCGGATGCCAGTGCTCACACGCATCAAACCTGTCAGATGTGGCCACTTGCGGAGGTTGATGGTGCTGTTTCTCAGGATGTTTCTCCCATCCACACTGAAATCTATTATTAATATTGATGATTTCATGAAAGGACATTCATGACAATTTATAAACATCATCCAGAATCCCACCACTCCAGCCTAGTTTGATGTACTCTTTTTTCCAGATCTCTTCCATGTGAATACACAACATCATGTGGTTTAATTCATAGCCTGGAGGTCCCAGGATCAATTCCTTTTCTGGGTGAAATGGTTCAATATTTTCTCAGCCATGATAGCAGTCATGGTAGCACCACAGTTTACTGGAGTTACTTGAATTTTAGGTCGCTTCCAGGTTTTCACTATCACAGCGCTGAATTAAACAATACTGTCCTTTACAATATCGGAATTTTCTTCTTTTGAATTACTCTCTCTCTTTCTTTTCTGCTGACGTCTCGGGAGTGGAATTTCCGGGTCAAAGAGCATGGTGCTTTTTCTTTTGGCTCTTCATCCTTGAGGCAGATGGGTTGTATCAAGGTAGGTACTCAGCCTGTTTTCCTGTGTTCCTGTGCCTTGTAGGTCACCGAGGAAACAAGCCTCGTCCTGCAGACCCTCGGATATACGTGCACCTGTCGAGGAATAATCAACGTGAAAGGAAAGGGGGACCTGAAGACGTACTTTGTAAACACGGAAATGTCAAGGTCCCTTTCCCAGAGCAACGTGGCGTCCTGAAGAGTCACCTTCATTTTGGCAAGAAGACTGTATTTCCAGGAAGGTACCACACACTTTCTGACTGCAACTTCTGTCCCTCGTTTTTGATGTGCGTGCTCTGTCTGTCCTATGGAGCCTCTGCAGACTCGTTCCCGTGACCCAGTGGCATACCGTTTGGTGTCTGACGTGTGCCCAGATCGTTCTGCCACTTGCACTGTGCTTGCTCCTAAGCAAAAGGGAAAAGGAGTGTGCATGATAGAAGAAAAGCATCCAGAGAACTAACAAAGAGGAGAGAGGTGAAACACACACACACATTCTTAAGGCAATAAAACTAGGGGGTGTATATTATCTTCTGGTGCATGTTCTTTTCTGGAAAATACGGTAGCTCGCCAACCGCATCCGCTCGTCTGATATTCAAACACACAGTATTCGTGAATAAGTTGATTCTGTCCCCCACATGGAGTCTGTGCTTACCCGTCATCTCATTGCCAGTGGTGTCCAAGAGCCCCCATTGGGACCCACGGCTCTTGTCCCTCTGCTCCATGTGCCTCATGCCAGCAGCACATCACCATCCATCACCAGAGTTAGTCCTCACAGCCTAGGACCAGTTTTGTACCAGACTCGTCTGATGTTTTGATGCCATTTGTCTTTTGTAAAGTTAATTCATTAAAAGCTTTACGTACTTTGATTTACAGTGCCTGTATCTCTTACTTTCCTGTCTTCTTTCTCCTGTGGTTTGCTCCAGAATTAAAGTTTGTTTTCCGTCCATTCTCCCTTTTGAAACAGTTGATTCAGAAAGAGCTCTCCAGAAGCCAATACTGAGATGTAATTCAGATTAGGACACAGTGTGTGACGCAGATAATTTGGTTACTCAGCTCCCTGGAAAGTAGGCAAGCATGCTCAATGTACCTAGTGGTCTGATTTTAATTTGGGCATCTCTAGAGAACATTTTCAGGGAAAAATACTTTAATGGTAAAAAGATTCTCTGCAAGCAACAGTGCCCCCTCCGTCCACTACGCTCCTATCTACAGGAAGAATGTTTTGCTAGAGCTAACAGACATAGACTGCAAAAGAATAATTTGGAACCAGCTATGCAAATCAGTCTCACAACAGCGTGAACTAACTGCTAGAAGTACTAAGTCCCACGAACTGCCTGTTAAGTCTGAGAAGGTGAAAGAAGACACACAGCCAACGTTTATGTGTTTTTAAAGACAGAAGACCTTGAAGAATTTGTTCTTGTAAATCCAACACAAGTTGTTTGGTACTTTTAACATAAAGAAATCATACTTTGCCAAATAGTGAAAAGTAGAGCAATCATGTGTAATCTAATGTTTAAAAGCAAAACTGCAAATTGTACCCTAGTTGGTCAAACTTGTTTTCTTTTTATAGCTCATGGCAGGCATCTGTAAGAGGCAGAGGACCCAGATGATCTCATAGGAAGCCTGTTATTTGTGGGAACTCGAACTTGAAGCTCAAGTCCCTGGTTTGATTCCTGGCTCTGATTTTTTACTAGCTGTGTGACTTTGAACACATCTCTTAGCCCCTCTTAGGAGTACTTTCCTTATTGGCAACTCGTGGGATCGTTAGTGATTAAATGAGGCAATGACTGTGAGTGAGGCTGGCAGGTACCCTGTGGCATTCACAGCACGGCACAGCCGCTGTGCCAGGAGTGTGACTCATTCCCAGTAAAAGGCCATTATAGAAGCTGATAACCGTCCCTCATCACCAAAGTGTGAGTAGAGCATGACTTATTCAGTATTCTGCTTCAATCCAGAATTTTTTGATCCTGTAATCACAACTCGGCATTGCCCTTAATGTACCCAAATCTCCAGTGACAGTGATTGAAGCAAGAGAACTATTCCAGAGGCATTTCTGTTCCCACTAACCGAAATCTGGACCAGCATACCATTGCGTTTCCGTGAGCTCAAACGAGTGTAGAATTTATAAGGATGAGCAGCAGGCGTGCCTCGTAGGTCTTACCTCACCATCCTAACTACACTCATCCTCAGGTCACCTTAGGTCACCTACCCTGAGTGAACACCCCCAGCTGAGTGATCCACCAAGTTCTCATAAACAGAGTCCCTCCCACTCCCCCAAGGGATGCATGAACTTGGGTTTGTGCTGAAAAGAACTCAAAAGGAGAATTGTGCTCTCCCAAAATCATGTCACCAGTCCTACCAAACAATATAGGCTTTTAAAAGCATCAGACTCACTGTCAGAATCCACTGTGGGAAGCTCCACATGTGCCCTTCTAGGTGTGGTCCCATAGCAGCAGCCTTAGCATCACCTGGGAACTTGTCAGAAATGCAGATTCCCAGGCCCCAACCTGAAGGAGGACCCTGAATCTGAAATCCCCGGGGTGGGAGCCCAGCGCAATCACTGGCTAGTGAACAGGTTCCCCAGGTGATACTGATCCCTGATCAAGCTTGAGCACGCCCTCCTTCCCTCCCCAGTGTGTTTGCAAATGAGGAAACCGGGAGAGTAGTTCAGGCACATGTGTTCAGAGTTCCACAGTTGGTTAGCAGTCGAGGCCAGGCTGGAGTGGAAAACTGCCTGTTCCCTGAATCTGAAAGAGTATTAATCCTGGTCAAAGCTCCTTAAAGCTCTGAGCCGCTAAAAGCATCCTTGTGAGCAAAACTGCCAAGCAGAAAACCTGCAGTGCACCTCTCATCAGCCCAGGTCCCAGTGCCATTACTTTCGAGAAAAAACCTCTCCCTAATGCTCTCCTTAACCTTTAAGTCTTACAGGAAGCCTCTCATGAAAATTGCCTCTAGTCCAGTTGCCAAAAACCCCAGTGTTCTATATATCTGTTTAGAAATGTCTAAGTTTTATCTTCAATCCACGATGTTATTCTTCCTTCCCAATTCAGTCTGCTCCTAAAGGCAGAACCATTCATCTTTCCTTTACTCTGAATATGTGAATGACCAGGAAACATCATCAGGCCAGGTGCAGTGACTCATGCCTGTAACCCCAATATTTTGGGTGGCCAAGGAGAGAGAATCACTTAAGCCCAGCAGTCGGAGACCAGCCTGGGCAACATAGTGAGACCACATCTCTACTAAAAATGAGAAAATTAGCTGGGCATGATGGCACGTGCCTGTAGTCCCAGCTACATGGGAGGCTGAGGTGGTCGGATCACTTGAGCCCAGGAAGTCCAGAATGCAGTGAGCCTTCATTACACCACTGCACTCCAGCCTGGGTGACAGAGCGAGACTTTCTCACAAAAAAAAAAAAAGAAAAAGAAAAAGAAAAGAAAAGAAAAAGAAACATAATTTCCCAGTGATGAAAATTTTATAAACCAAAACAAATCGTACTATAAAAATATATTATCTTAGGTACAATGACTTTAACAAGCATTCATTCATTGGCTTTAAATGGTAAACATTGGGATACCAAGATAAATACACTAATTTTCTCTTACTGCTTAACAATTGTGAGATCTTTTCAAATCTTGGCCAATTACAGCCCTGCCTACGAAAAGTCAGTATGTAGTAGAAGGTGAAGGGAGTGAGGTCTGACTTAAAGTAAATGACAGTAAGTTAGTTTGACATTAATTTATTGCAGTCACTTACAGATGCCTTGTCTTTGTTGAAATCAAGTCTGAATAATGAATAATTTATAAATATTTCTATAACCCAAACTTTATATATTTTCTATTATGTTATTATAAATGTGGTATAATGCACCCAAAGGCATTTGAAATAAACAACTGCCATTTGTTTGAAATAAATAAAAGACACTTACACTGAAAAACTGTTTTCAGAAAAATAAATATTTAGGAGTCACTCAGCCTTGAAATCGCTGGCAATTCAGTGTCATTTATTTTTAGAGAATCCTCTTGGCAGATTCAAAACAATAAAACCAGTGATGGAGGAATCAGCATTGAACTTAATTAGACCACCCTCCCGTTCACTGCTAAACTGTGGGAAATTTAATCATGGTAGGTGAGAGATGAGTTCTTCCAAGGGATCCATTCATTAAAAACGTAGCTGATACCTTAATACTTGGGTAAGTCTCAAATTATCTCCAAAGTAAATATTTCCAACTTAGGTTAAAAGCAACTGCATCCAAAAAGACTGTTTAAAGTCAAGCCACTGCTGTGATGATGGGACCCTGGGGGGGGCACGCATATTGTGCTCGAGTTATGCCTGCACTATAGCAGTTCACTGCTTCCTAAATGAACTCTTCTAGGTTTGGAAATTCCACTTTAAAGATGAGGACTTGTCTGCTCAAATAGATAACATGACTTGCCCTAGAACACAAATCTAGAAAATGCAACAGCCAGAATTTTACCCAGGTTCGTTGAACACCAAAGTCTCTTCCCATGACTGGCCCCCTCTCCCTGAGTGGTGACAGTGAGCACTGCTGGCCACCAGGATAACAGGGCCACCCATCCTTACTAGGGCTCCCAGTCTCACTTGCACAAAATTCTGTTATTTGTGGTTCAGACTTCTGGAACGACAAAAATGTAGTTTCTAGAGTTCGACTGTGCCAACAGACAATTGTCATTGCATCTCCTTTTGCAGGATGGAACATGTCAGGGTTGTTCGTGTTATGAGGCAGCAGGAGTTCCCATAACTCTTGGGAAACATAACTGCACCTCACTCCTGTGACTGCCTCCCCAAAGAATCCTGGCAAATGTAGATAGTCAGTGAACAAAAACCAGCCCAACCATTACTAAGGAGAACAAAGTTTTCATTTTATTCAGGTGCTCACATGAATCGGTCTCCAGTATCATTTGATCAAAAATAATTCCAGATGAAAATCATCCCACTAGAGACTCTTCACATGTCCTGCAGGTGTTTGCTCAGGCTCCTGACCATGGCAGCCTGAGGGAGGCCGCTAATGGGTTCATGTGCCCACTGTAGAGATGCAACACAGGCATAGCAAGCTCCTAGACATCATGAGAAGGGGAAAGAAGGCTCCAGACACCACCTTCTCACTGTACAACTTTGCCAGCACACAGGGTATCGTGACATGCCCTGTGGGCCACAGGGATGCTTTAGGCTGGAGCAATGTGCCCAAAGCCAGGTGCCCTGAGGCTGGGGATGTCATTCTTCCTGTAGAAGTCAGCCTGCACATGGTTTGCACGGCCGAAGTCCCGGTTTAGGGGCTCAATGGGCTGATTGATGCGCTTGCCATAGACAGAAGACGTCAGCACGCCAACGGGCCTCTCCTGCTCCTGGTGAAAGTTGTCAAAGCACATAGTCAGTACCATTGCATTCACCAGCACAGCTCACCCACGTGTCCCTCAGCCTGGGTCCTGGGAGCTTTTTCTGCCACAGTGGACCAAGAGGACGCCTCCATGCTGAAGCCAGGGGCCTCCTTCAACTGTCCCAGACCATTTGCTCTACCTGTCTGTCCTTGTGCTCTTTCCAGTCATTTCCCTCTCCTGCTGCTGCTGGTCCCTTCCCACCACCCAGATCCTGGCTCAGATGTCCAGGTCCTCCCTGGCGCCCCTCCCCAGCTCCCTGCTCCTCCCTTTCACTTTCCGCATCTCCTCACATCCTCACATGGCTTCCTCTTCCTATATACCACCACTCATCACTACCTAGAATTTGCTCATGTTCTCTTTCTTTTGCTCATGTTCTCTTTCTTTTTCTTTTTTCTTTCTTTCTTTTTTTTTTTTTTGAGATGGAGTCTTGTTCTTGTCGCCCAGACTGGAATGCAGTAAGGCAACCTCAGCTTCAGCTCATTGCAACCTCCGTCTCCCAGGTTCAAACAATTCTCCTGCCTCAGCTTCTCTAGTAGCTGAGATTACAAGAGTGCACCACCACGCCTGGCTAATTTTTGTATTTTTAGTAGAGATGGGGTTTCACCACATTGGCCAGGCTGGTCTTGAACTCATGACCTCGGTGATCCACCCGCTTCGGCCTCCCAAAGTGCTGGAATTACAGGCATGAGCCACCACACCTGACCCATGATTTCTATGCCTTTACTTTTTATTTCTCCCTGCAGAAATGACAGCTTTGAGATGATGGGGATTTTTTCTAAAAAACTATGTGCCATATTTTTCTCCTAAGGAAAACACTAACTTTCCTGTCAATTTACAACACACTACATGTGCTGGTGATGGTGGCTTGGTAACTAAAGTTGGAAGAAATGTTCTCGCGTGTGCAACTTCAGCCCTGCAAAATCAACTTTTCTAGAAAAATTATGAAAGCCAAGGACTCAGCGGTTAAACAGAGACTTGTTTTATCTGTTGAAGAGAACATCTTAGCTTTACTGTCCTTAAATTCTTAAAGAACCAAACAATATTACAAGAAAAATACACAATGACATGACTGAACAGAGACAGCTATAATAGTAGCTTAGCCTTAGCTTCTTGGCACAAATAGAGGAGAGCCGCATAAAGAAAATTAAATAAAGCAGCTGAGCACAACATTAAATATACATGTGTATGTGCACACATAACACAATACATGTACACATAAATGTACATGCATGTACACAATACAATATACACATATGTGCATGATATATACTTGTATGCACACATATATATACACATCCACATACATATACACATATGCATGCACCTATACACATATTTACACACATTCACAAGCAGATGCACACACATGAGCACACATATACACACATATAACATGCACACATACACACATGCATATACACACATGTACACATGTATACACAGAGATACACATATGCATACAAACTAAGTACAATATATAAAAATATACATATTTGTATGTACATTACACACATCCATACATACATGTACATGCATGTATGCCTACATACATGCATACACATATACACATAGTCATGTGCCACATGACATTTTACTCAATGATGGATCGCATATATGATGGTAGTCCCAATAAGGTTCTAATATTAGGTTGGTGCAAACATAATTACTGTTTTTGCCATTAAAATGGCAAAACCTAATAGAACTGAAAAGTTCCTATCACCTAATGATGTCATAACTGTTATCATGTTGTAGCACAACACATTACTCAGGTGTTTGTGGTGATGCTGGCGAAAACAAACCTACTGTACTGCCAGTCATATAAAATACAGCACATACAATTATGTACAGCTCATAGTACTTGACGATAATAAATGAGTATATATTTATTATACATAGGTTTATGTATTTATGATTCTTTTTATTGCTATTTTAGGAGTGTACTCCTTCAACTTATTTTTTTAAGTTAACTGTAGAAAGCCTCGTGCAGGTTCTTTAGGAGGTATTCTGGAGAAGACATTGTTAGCATAGGAGATGACAGCTCCATTGCGTTGTGTGTCATTGCCTTTGAAGGCCTTCCAGTGGGACGGGGTGTGGAGGTGGCAGGCAGGGATGCTGACGATCCTGACCCTGTGTAGGCCTAGGCTAAGGTGCGTGTTTGTGTCTTAGTTTGAAATCAAAAACTTTAAAAGCTTTAAAAAATTAAAATACAAACCTGATAAAGAGATAAAGAAAATATTTTTGTCTAGCTGTACAATGTGTGTTTTAAGCTAAGTGTTACTACAAAAGAGTCATCAAGTTTTTAAAATTAAAAGATTTATAAGGTTAAAAAGTGACAGTAAGCTAATTTATTATTGAAGAAAAAAATTTTAGATGAATTTACTGTAGCCAAAGTGTACAGTGTTTATAAAGTCTACAGTAGTCACAATAATGTCCTGGACCTTCACATTCACTCACCACTCAGTCCCTGACTCACCCACAGCAGCTTCCAGTCCTACAAGCTCCATTCATGGTAAGTGCCCACACAAATCTATCGTTTTTTATCTTTTATGCCATATTTTTGCTGTACCTTTTTATGTTTAGATACACCAATACTTACCACTGTGTTATAATCATCTACAATATTTTATACATCAACATGCTGTATAGATTGGTAGCCTAGAAACAATAAGCTGTATCATATGGCCTAGGTGTGGAGTAAGCTATGTTATCTAGGTTTGTGCTAGGTACACTCTGATGTTCACTCAGTGACAAAATGGCCTAGCAATGAATATCTCAGAATGAATCCCTATCGTTAAGCAATGCATGACTGTACATACACCCTCCACCACACACACACACACACACACACACACATACAAGCATACCTCAGAGATATTGCAGGATTGGTTCTAAACTATGACAATAAAGTAAATATCACTATAAAGTGAGTCATACAATTTTTTTGGTTTTTCAGTGCATATATAAGTTATATTTACACTATACTATAGTGTATTAAGTGTGCAATAGCATTATGTCTAAAAAATGTACAGATCTTAATTTGTAAATACTTTATTGTTAAAAAATGCTAACACAGAGACAGGAAGGGAGCGCACGCTGTTGAAAAATGGCACCAACAGACTTACCTGACATAAGGTTGCCACAAACTTTCAATTTGTAAAAAAATGCAGTATCTAGTAAACAATGAGCTTGAGATGTAGAAAAAGAAAAGAAAAAAAAATGCAGTATCTATGAAAGCCAATAAAGTGAAGTCCAATAAAACTAGATATGCCTGTACTAAGTTTTGTTAATCTGTTGACAACCTGTTAATATTCTGTCTTAATATTACCTCTTCATTTACATGAAGTCCCAGGCTTTTTGCATGTTCTCTGTCATCTCGGTGCAACTTCTGATCATAATCTAGGCGCCTCTTAAAAACACAGTCATAGAGGGAAATAATTCCTGTCTGGAACAAAAAGAGAAAGAAAGCCATAGATTAATTTGAAGGCTGAGTCATCGAGCCCTGATGGAGCACAGATGCCAGTACTTTCCCAAGGGAGGCTGGAGGTGCATGTGGTGAGTATATGGAAGGAAAGGTCATCTCACCAAGAAGAACTAGCTGTGACCTGGAGCCAGGAGAAGCCCAGGCCTTACCAGCAAGAGATGGTTGCTACGAAGCCCCAGATGAAGTAGGAACATTTTCATGGCACTTCTCAACTTTCTCCTCCCTTGTTGAGAGAGGTGGGTCCCCAAGCTCTCCTGCTGTCTGACTCCATTGCTAGAGCTCAAACTTTAAAATAAAAATGTGTGTTGGTCCATTCAGGCTGCTATAACAAAATGCCATATAGACTGAATAACTTATGAGCAATAGCAATTTATTTCTCACAGTCCTGGAGGCTGCAAAGTCCAAGTTCAAGGCCCTGTGAGATTGGGTGTAAGGTGAGGGCCCAATTTATGATTCACAAATGGTATCTTTTCCCTGTATCCTTACATGCTGAAAGGGCAAACTAGCCCCTCCAGGCTTCTTTTATGAGAGCACTAATCCCATTTATGGGAACTTGACCCTCAAGGCCTAATCCCCTCCCAAAGGCCCGCCTCCCAATACCACCACACTGTGGGTGAGGCGTCAACATATGGATTTGGAGAGACACAAACATTTGGACCGTAGCAAAATGACATCTCTAAGGTTATATGTGTGTATACTTTTTCTTTATGTCTACTTGTTTTGTGTTTCTCAAATTTTCTAGAATAAGCTTGAGCTTCTTTGAAAAACAAACAATACCTACATACTAGGATAATGAAACTTAACAGGAGTCACTAGTGCATGATCTCAGGGCAAACTTCTCTGCCCTCTGACAGTTGCCTGAAAACCAACTGACGGAAGATTAAAAGAAAGGCATAGGCATTTTCATTAATGTACATGGGGGAAATCTCAGGGTGATTACCCTGCCACACAATGGGCTACAGATGCTTGTACAGGCTTCTTCATATGAGAAAGGACGATGAGGAAATGTGGATGATTTTAGGGAGGTGGTAAGTTATTTCTAGGCAGATACAATGGGCTTGGAGAAGATTCAGTGGTCTGGGACAAAGTCTGGTGGGCCCACAGAGCAGACAATGGTCTGTGACAAAAGTCTGTCCAGGTGTCTTAACAGACTTCAACCTGTCTTCCCAGGATAGGAGTGCAGTTAATGCAAACTCAGGGAAGGCACCAGAGGTCCTCGTTTTTGTTAGGAACAAGCTGCCTCCTCTGATAGTTATGGAGCAGCCAGGCAGGCTAATAAAACTTGCCTGCCTGACTTTGGGTCTATTCTCCTTTCTCTCAGCTACCCTTACGTTATTGGTGCGGAAACCCAGGAGGGGCATGCTCTAGCTGGGCATCCTTAAGGGACTCTCTCTCGCTCTTTCTCTCTCCTTCCCTCTCTCTTCTATCACTTCTCTCCCGGCCATCCTCCCCTTCCCGAACCTACCAAAGACCCAGAGGATCTCCCAGGCTCTCCCATTGCTGGTGACCACATCCGCCATCAGAGCCTCTGCCGGGGTGAGTATGAGAGACTGTTGCCGTTTACCCGGAACCCTTGACTGTCTCTGCCTTCCCAAAAGACCCAGCACTGGACCAAGGGCTTCCTCCGGCCTCCAGGCCTCCAGTTCCTCCATTTCAGGGAAGCCTGACTCAGAGGATACCTCCCATATTCCTGCCGTCTTTGTCAACTGGCAGTCTCTTCTTCCTCTCCCTCCCTCCCCTATTTGCAATGGAAGCCTGTCACTCTACCCCTTCCAAAACTACCCTCCTTGGGTGTCTCCTTCGTAATATCAATACTCTTGGCCTCCATTCAGAAGTCTGTCCTAAGAGGCTTATCTTTTATGGTAATACCATTTGGCCTCAATCCAAATTGGACAATGGCTCCCAGTGGCCTGAATATGGCACTTTTGAGTTCAATATACTTAACAGACTTAGACAACTTTTGCCACTGCAAATGGAAATGGTCTGAGGTTCCTTATGTTCAGGCTTTCCTTACCCTCTGCAGCTGTGCTTCCCTCTGCCAGTCCTGCTCAACTCTCCAAAGCCTCCTTGCTGGCTCCAAACCTGACTCTCTTCCTGTCACTCTCCCCACAGCCCTGGCTGACAGCCTTTTTCCTGCCACACTCCCCATAGCCCCAGTCAACGATTCCTCTTCCTTTGACCCCGCCGATTTTCTTCCTCCTCAACCACATCATAATTCCCCACCAGGGCATCATAATCCACCGTATGGCCCCACTCCAGCGCTACCTGCCCCTACAACCACGCCACTTCTGTCTTTGAATCCTCCCCGTCTCCACCCCGAACGCATTCCCAAGCCCAACATGCCCAGCAGCCGGCTCCCTTGCTTCCCCTCCGGGAGGTAGCAGAGGCTAAAGGACTTGTTCGTGTCCACGTGCCCTTCTCCCTCTCTGATCTCTCCCAGATTGAAAAATGTCTTGGGTTCTTCTCCTCTGATCCCGATACTTATATCAACGAATTTAAATATCTCACCCAGTCTTATGAACTCACTTGGCATGATCTCTATATTATTCTCTTTTCTACCCTCCTTCCGGAAAAGAAGGAAAGAGTATGGCTCGTGGCCCAGGCATATGCTGATGATCTTCATCAGCGAGACCCTACTAAGCCCGTCAGAGCCACTGCTGTTCCCTGGGAAGAGCCTTCCTGGGAGGACCAACCCACAGACCCCGGCCGGGCATCCCGTAACCATATGATTACTTGCCTTATTGCAGGCCTTAACAAGGCTGCCCATAAGGCGTACATTTTGAAAAACTTAAAGAAAGTTCCCAAAAGGCAGATAAAAATCCTGCCCAAGTCCTTTCCCACCTTACAGAGGCTCTCCAAAAATATACTCCCATCAACCTGCCTTCCGAGAAGGAACTATTGTTCTTAACACCCATTTTCACTCCCAATCTGCTCCCGACATCTGGTGCAAACTCAAAAAGGCTGAAGATGGCCCTCAAACCCCACAACAAGACCTCCTTCACCTGGCTCTCAAAGTCTTCAGTAACAGAAATAAGCAGAGTAAGTTAGATAAAGTCCAAAGAGATTGTGCTAAATACCAGCCTTTAGCTGCGGCTATCCGTCAGCCTAGCCATAGTACCCAAGGGCACAAAAGACCCGATAGCAGTGGCCCTCCCAGGCCTTGCTTTTAGTGCAGCAAAAAAGGTCACTGGGCGAGGACGTGTCCTAACCCACGAGTGCCGAAAAGCCCTTGCCCAGTCTGTCGGCAGACAGGCCACTGGAAGTCTGACTCCTCTCAACAGACAGACAGAAAAGCCTGCACCTCAAAGCCACCATCGGCTCAGCAAGACAAAAAGAATCACTTGCACTCCCGCAGCTGCTCGGCCCAGCCGCTGAAGACTGCCGAGGCTCAGGGCCCCTAGCCCTATCTGCCGTCACTACATCAGAGCCCAGGGTAACTCTGCTAGCAGCCGGCAAGCCGATCTCTTTTTTAATCAATACCTGGGCCATGTACTCAGCTTTGTCTGAATTCTCAGGACCCACTCATCCCTCTCAGGTCTCAGCTGTGGGGGTTGGCGGACTCATCTCACGCCCACGTGCCATCAGACCTCTTACTTCTTCCTTATTTGATGCTGTTTTCTCACACTCTTTCCTTATCATGCCTCATTGTCCTATCTCCAATCTAGGCAAAACCTCTTAACTGAATTCAAAGCTTCCATCACCTTTTTCTGTTCCCCACAACCACATTCTCTCCTGCTCCTCTCTGCCACCATGCCAGCCCTCAACCCCTCCCCAAGATACCCACTCCCAGCTTCTGTTGTTAATCCTGTAGTGTGGGACACCACTACCCCTTCTCTAGCCGTTCACCATGACCCCATCAAAATCTAGCTAAAAGATCCCTCCAAATTTCCTAATGTCTCTCAGTATCCTATTTCATTACCACACCTAAAAGGCTTACAATAATTGTAAACAGACTCCTCTTGCAAGGCTACCTTAGGCCGACTCATTCTCCGTACAATACCGCTATATTCCCTGTCACAAAGGCTGGTGGCTCAAATCGGCTAGTCCAAGATCTCTGGGCTATCAGTCAGGCGGACTTTCCCATCCATCAGGTAGTTCCCAACCCCTATACACTCCTTTCCCTCATCCCTCCAGACACAACCTGTTACACTGTAATAGACCTAAAAGGTGCCTTTTTTACATTCCTCTTCACACTGACTCCCAAGATCTCTTTGCTTTCACCTGGACTGACCCTGAAACCCTCCAGTCACAACAACTTACTTGGACAGCCCTCCCCCAAGGCTTTAAAGATGATAGTCACCATTTCTTTGGGCAAGCTCTAGCTCAAAACGTCACCTCTCTAAACCTTTCCCCTGGACGGCTCCTCCGGTACGTGGACAACCTTCTCCTCTGGAGCCCCTCCCTAGAGGACTCTCAAACTCACACTATTACCCTTCTAAACTTTCTTGCTAATAAGCACAACTCTCCATTCCAACAGTAACGTACTTAAGGGTCCAGCTCTCCCGTTGGGGCCCGAGCCATGATCTCAGCATGGGCAGCACTAATAGCCTGCCCCTACCCACCTCTAAGGGTGAAATCCTCTCTTTCCTAGGACTAGCAGGCTTCTTCAGAATATGGATTCCCAATTTTGCCCTCCTAGCCCACCCCCACTATGAAGCAGCTAAAGGCCCTGTCAGTGAGTCCCCAAACCCTTCACACAACATAATCCCTAGCTCCCACAAACTTAAACCTGCCCTTGTAACTGCTCCTGCTCTGTCTTTGCCTGACATCTCTCAGCCCTTCATTGTCTACACAGCCAAAAACCATGGAATAGCCTTTGGTGTCCTTGGCCAACAAAAGAAGTCCTCCTTCCTTCACACCCATAGCTTATCTATCTAAACAATTAGACAACACCTCCCAACGGTGGCTGACCTGCCTCAGACCCTAGCAGCAGCCGCCACCCTAGCCTTAGAAAGCAAGAAACTAATATTCAGTCAAGACACCACAGTCCACAGCCCACACAACCTACAAAATCTCCTCTCCTCCTGAGCACTGAGCACATTTTCTCCTTCTCGTATCCAACTACCCCATGCCCTCTTTCTTGAAAACCCTGAGTTCTGCTTCTCCAAAAGTGCTCCCCTCAATATTGCATCTCTACTTCCAGTATCTTGCTCCTCTCCCACCTACTCCTATACTGACATCCTTGATCACCTACAGCCTTGTTTCCCTAATACCTCCCCTGAACCTCTCACCTATCCTGACAACCAGTTACTTTTTAGATGGCTCCTCTTCTAAGTCAGTCAACTCCCATAAAATTGCCGGGTATGCAGTCACCTCCCTTGACCGAATAATTAAAGCCAAACTCCTACCCACAGGGACCTCCTTCTAACAGACAGAACTTAGAGCTCTCACCAGGGCCCTAACCCTCTACAAAGGCAAACAAATCCACATTTTTACCGACTCCAAATATGCCTATCACCTTCTCCATTCACACACTGTCATCTGGCAAGAGAGAGGATTTTTTACTGCCAAAGGAACCCCCATTACTAATGGCTCCCTTATTTACCAATTCCTCCAAGCTGCATAGCTCCCAGCTAAGGCAGGAGTTATACACTGTCAAAAACACCAAACAGCATCAGATGAGATCTCAGGAGGAAACAGAAAGGCTGACGAGGCAGCAAAAGAAGCCTCCCTTTCTTCTGCCCCTGCCTCCCTCCTCCTCATCACTCCCACAATCCAACCCCAATGTTCCCCCACTGAAAAAGCATCACTGCTACAACAAGGGGCCTCCTTCGAGGGGGACTGAATAGGCAAAGATCAAAAACACATCATCTTCCAAGTACAAATCAAAGAAATTCTAACACCTCTTCACCAGTCCTTCCATAACAGTGTGCGTCCCTTGTACCTTCTCCTTCGCCCTTACTTCTCTTCCCCCCATCTATTCATTTCACTGAAAGACATAACCTCCAACTGTCATATATGCTCTGTCACTTCCTCCCAAGTGGCCCGCCGCTCTCTTCCTGTCCCTACATATCAGCTAAGAGGAACACTCCCAGGGGAAGACTGGCAAATGAACTTTACCCATATGCCTCCAGTTAAAAAAACTAAGTTTCTTCTTACTCTTATGGATACCTTCTGTGGGTGGGTAGAAGCGTTTCCCACCTCCTCAGAAACAGCTGCAGTAGTCTCCCAAATTCTTTTAATAGAAATCATTCCTAGATATTTCTTCTGTGCTCCATACAATCAAACATCAGCCCTAGCTTCATCGCTCCCACAAGTCTGTCGGTCCCTGGGCATCCAGTGGCACCTCCATATCCCATACCGGCCCCATGCATCAGGAAGAGTTGAAAGGGCAAATGAGATCCTTAAAACTCAGTTAACCAAACTCACTCTAGAAATCCAGAAACCCTAGATGTCTCTTCTGCCCACAGCCCTGACCCATATCAGAGCCAGCCCGAAAGTACCCTTCTTCCTCGGCCCATTGGAGTTAATGTATGGATGCCCTTTTCTCTTACAAAACACACCCCCTTCTAACTCTCAGCTAGGAGAATACCTCCCAACACTTTCCCTCATCTGCCATCTCCTCCGTGAACAAGCAGACCAAGCCCTCCCACAGCCCCACAAAGGCCACACCAACCAAACCCTCCTACCAGGAGAACGTCTTTCTAAAAACTCTTAACTCAGCAAGCCTTAAACCAAAGTGGGAAGGTCCCTTTCAGGTTCTTCTCACAACCCCCACTGCAGCTAAATTCTCAGGACATGTCTCTTGGTACCGTCTCTCCAGATTAAAAAAAGCTCCTGACGTGCCCACTAACCCGCCAGCTCCATCCTCCGCCGATTCTCCAGTACTCTTCTCAGCTCAGCCAAACCCCGCCTGTTCCCGAGGACAACCCGCTGCTGTCTCCCTCCTCTTTACTCCCCAGATTCCTAAAGAAATGTAAATGCTCTGCCCCTGCCTATACTGCCGCTTTACCCTCTTCCTCTACTCTGTCTGCAAAGACGTCTCCTGGTTTTACCCCCAAGCTCCCACTCCTAACTCTCTTTTGGAGTGGATAAATGACCTATTTTTCCAGGGCACTCTGTGTGACTTCTCCACAGATGAAACGCAACTGTTTACCTTTCTACTCACTCCTTGCCTGTCTATCCCTCCTACAGCCTCCCTGCACCTTCGCACCTCCTCGCTTCCTCTCATCCCTAACTACCTTTACAACACCCTCAGCTTAACCCATTCACTGCTGAACCAATCCAACCCAACCCTAGCAAAAGACTGCTGGCTATGCCTCTCCCTGTCAGCCACCACGTATACTGCCACTGCTACCCCTGCAAAAACATGTTTCACCAAATTAACCTATCATCCCCAATATGAAAGTATAAGCCTCTCCCAGCCTTTAAACATGCAGTCACATTAGCCAAGTTTCCCATCTCTAAAACAACCAAAAATACTTCAACAGAATGCGCAGTACAACTTCTGCGTTTCTGTATTTCCAATCCCACCCAACATATAAACAATAATAACAAGCCCATACACAGCCCCATAACCATAAATACAGAGTTAACTCTCCAAGCCACAGTTTGCTTTCAAGGCAATCTATCTTATTAGTAGGGGTATCAGCTACTGACCCATCAGCGCAATTATACTTTACAGCTTCAGGCCCCAACCAACTATCAAAACTTTCAGGTCTTCCAGGCTGCTCCACCTATGCGGCCTGTCTGCTTTTCAGGACCCCCTAAAGTCATTAGTAAGTCTCTACTTAACAGTCAGGATTTTGCAATGGAAGGCATAACTTACACACCCATGGATCCCTTGCAGTGCAGCCCCCACCCCTGAAAAATGCCTCCTTATACCCACATTTAACCATCCTTCTGAATGAATCTTAGTAGATACAAAATAATTCTTTCTACAATGGGAAAACAAAACACACGGAGCCACTCACCTTTCCCCACTAACCCCTTTGCAGCCGCTGACTGGAGCCGCCCTAGCTAGCACCCTGGGAGCGGGGGGGAAAGAAGACCAGTAATCTCATACACACCTTTTAACATACACAACCAGTTCTGTCTGCCCAGCCAAGGCATATTTTTCATGTGCGGGACCTTAACTTACCTATGCCTCCCCACTAATTGGACTGGCACCTGCACCCTGGTCTTTCTAAGCCCCAAAATAGGCATTGCCCTAGGGAACCAAAACTTACCAGTCCCCATCAAAGCTCAAGTCTGCCAGCGCTGAGCCGTGCAGCTGATACCCCTACTAATAGGATTTGGAATTACTGCAGCCACAGGAACAGGAATAGCAGATCTGTCCACCTCGCTGCCCTACTAGCACACCCTCTTCAAAGACCTCTCAGACGATCGGCAAGACATAGCAGAATCCAGTCTTACTCTTCAGTCCCAAATAGACTCTCTAGCAGCAGTTACACTCCAAAACCGTGAAGGTTTAAACCTCCTCACTGCTGAAAAAGGAGGACTGTGCACCTTTTTAGGGGAAAAATGTAGTCAGGACTCATACAAGATGCAGTTCGATGGTTAAATAAAAAAGCTTCTAAAATCAGGCAGCACCTCTCGAACTCTTGGGCTAATCTTTGGAGTTGGGCACCCTGGCTCCTCCCACTAGCTGGACCTCTTGTTTCTATTCTTCTCCTTCTAGCATTTGGCCCCTGCCTCTTATAACTTCTCACCCGGTTCTTACAGGACCGTATTAAAGCTTTCACCAATGAAACAATACAAAATATAATGCTGTTTCAAGAATACCGACAGTTCCAGGAATAGCAATCCCTACGATCTAGCCTCTCCCCATACATCACTCCTATCCAGCAAGAAGCAGCCAGACAAGAATGGCACCCCTCTTCTATTACCTATTAAGAGGCAAGAATGTTAGGAATAAGCTGCCCCCTCTGACTGTTATGGAGCAGCCCGGCAGGTTCATAAAACTGGCTTGCGTGACTGGTCTATTCTCCTTTCTCGCGGCTACACTTACAGTTTTCTTCTTTGGTGAGTCCAGATTTAGGCAGATAAGGGAACTTTAGAAATCAGCTTCATCCAGTGCTTTGGGAGAGACAAAGTATTGAGAGACAGGAGTGGGGGGCACGGGTAGGGGGTGGTCAGAGAGACCTTGAGCCTTCGTCTTAAAATCAGAATTTAAAAGCACCATATTTTGGTGTATTGGTTCCCCAACTTTAACACTAGCCAAGAGTCAGGCTTTCTATGTGCAAAACCCTCTCTTGAGAGAGAATGTATTTTTTTCTTTAATCATATGTGTTAAGTGTAACACTTGGTAATCCATATATATACATATGAATGCATATATTACATATACACATATATATCATATGTATATAATTTACATACACACAACCCTGATGTATTAGAAAATGACCCATTAACACAGCTATTATCTGTATCATCTCCATTTTGTCATCCCAACTTTTTCTGAATACAAAAGAAAATCTTTCTTGTCCAGTATCTAGTAAAAGAAAAAAGAATGCATGTGTTAGCTGGTCTTCAGTCTTCACCTTGTAGGTCAGGCTTGTCATTGATGTTATTCCAGCTGCCTTAAATCTTCCAGCAGCAAACTCAGACATGTCTCCATGGGATTTGGGAGCAGCAGGTCTCTAGTTTATGCTTGGTTAATTTTGTTTGTTTTCCCAGATAGAGATGATAGAATGATTTCCTCCAACAGGAGGATACAGAGGTGGAAGTAGGCAGTGAAAAGGACATAAGACAAACATGTATATAGTATGTTGGAAAACAAATAATGCCCATTCACACTAACTGCAGGAACTCGGCACTCAGGCCAGTAATGGGAATAACTAGAGCATAGCGTAGCTTTGACCAATCCTTAGCAAATCATTCACAGATCAACTGTCATGCGCAACATGCTGTGCTTCTGCTGAGGGAATTTAGAAGATAACTGAGGCATGGCTACTGTCCTCATTCAATGAGCCATCTAGTAAGGAAACAACACAGTCTTTAAGAATCATTACCTTAAGGTTCATAAGAATTCAAACAGCAACATGTGTAAGGCACCTGGCCAGCCACTGCAGGAATCCTGGATGTCTGAGTTCAGAGTCACTCTAATCAGCTTGAAGGAGGGAAATGACATCCAACCAGGAGTTGTGGCTTCTGCCTCTTTGCCTGTGCTGGCAATTTTATGAGTTCACCAGATACGAACGTCTCTCATTGCTGTCTTCACTCTCATTCAACTCCTGGATGTGTTCATGTCAAACCACCCTGGCCCTCATGTCTCCTGATGGCAACCTACCATATAGCTATGTACCCACAGGATTGTTTAAAAGCCTGAATCAATGGAGAATTGATAAGCCATTCAACATTTAATATTGTGACAACTGGTTAGTTATTTGGGTCTCCACATCACAGTATAGCCAAAAGTAAATTCTGGATGATGAGTAAAATAAGAGAAAAAGAAAACCCATGAGAAAACTTGTACACATAAAAACAACAGAAAAAGTTGGAAAATATCAATTACTTTGACTCATACAAATTAGACATTTGCTTATCAAATAAAATGAAAACTTTAAAAAACCATTTTAAGACATTAGAGAAATCTCAGTATCTTTAACATCCATAACATAGGCAGCTGTTGATGCAGAGGCTGATTTGCTGCTGGTCTGCAGAGGCTAAGCAAACCTTTTTGGGATGGGTCACCCAGTAGCACATGGGAAGCCCATGCACACCACACACTCTGCAAGGATAAGGGAGGATAAATTCTCTAGAGTAAAGACATTGCCATCAGACCTTTCCTTTGAGATTCAGAGCCACTGGCCAGCCAATAGCTTGATCTCCATCACCCCCAGGCCACCCCACATACAGCAATATTTTAAGGGATTCAATAGTAGCCAGACTCTTCTCATCATCTAGCTGTTCCATTGCCTCTGGAATCCCTCCTGACCTGGCTGACCCTGTTTCATGAGTTTTGGGGAGAGCAGCTGCAGTGTACAATATGAAGACCCAGTCTCTAGAACTGAACCCCTGGGAGAAAGCTACACTCATGGCCAGGAGGCACTCTTCTTCTGCACCCTGAGAATCTTGTGGCAAAGTGGAGGTGACTGGTGACCCCTCCAATCCTATAATGCTCCCTGCAGGTGGGCAGCCACCCTCACCCAGTGTATTAGTCCATTTTCATGCTGCTGATAAAGACATACCCAAGACTCCACAATTTACAAAAGAAAGAGATTTAATGGATTTACAGTTTCACATGCCTAGGGAGGCCTCACAATCATGGCAGAGGCAAAAGGCACTTCTTACATGGCGGCAGCCAGAGAGACAGTTTGTGCAGGAAAACTCCCCTTTTTAAAACCATCAGATCTCATGAGACTCATTCACAAGAACAGCGCAGGAAAGACCCACCCCTATAATTCAATCACCTCCTACCAGATTCCTACCATGACACGTGGGAATGGTGGGAGTTACAGTTCAAGATTTAGGTGGGGACACAGCCCAACGATATCACCCAGGTCTGAGGGACAACCCCCCGAGTGGGCGGCACCAATACCAGGGAAAACAGATCCTCCAGGAACTGCCTAGCCTTGTGTTTTCTTCTGCACAGTACTTTTAATCAGGCTCAACCCTCCTGAACCGAGTGAGCCCCCACTGAGGTGCCTGGATTATCCTGGGAGAAAAACTCTCAAGAAGGAAGAATGGACTTAAGAATAGAAATGAGAATGCAATCACTGTTATTGGAATGAGAAAGGAACTGTTCATTCACTGTATTCCCTGTACTGAAGAAGCTTATTTCTTCTCATTCTAATCAGGTCTCCTAAAACATTATCAAGTAACCACTCTGAGCAGCCATGTCTGCCTCACAGTCCCTGAATTAGTTGCCAACAGTCTTCTACATCTTAGTGTTTACTAGGAATCTTACTGCTTGTGGGTGTGGAATGATCAGAATCTTAGGAAGCTTATTTTTGTATTTTTGTGCAGATTTTGCATATTCAGAACTTTCCAGAGTAAAATTGAATTTCTCTATCATTGAAAACTAAGGACTTAAAAAAAAATCATTGGCAGGCAGGCACTATGAAATGTGACTATTCCATTTTAAATACCTAATCAAACTGAAAACCTGTATTTTCCTTGGATTTTAATTATTAATCTTTCTTCTATTTTCCTTTTATTCCCGTATGGCTTGAAGCAAAATGATATTAATAAAAACCAGTTGGGATTTAGATGCTATCACAAGACAGAGCTTCTGAAATTACTGAAATTTTGACATTAAAATCCCTCAAGGAATTACCTCTATTTCACAGATGATGTTGCTTCAAAAAGAAACAAAGCAAAACAGAAAATATCCATTTTTTACCTTGTGATCTCTCCCATTGTGTTTTGAATATTGTTAAAATGTAGCACGGCCTTAACCTGGTCATGGTGCTTGATCACCTACCCTCAGTTTCCCTCATAGTGACCTCCACCTTGATCCTGAGAAATTACTGTGGACCACAGGCCTGGGCAGAGGCCATGAGTAGAGTGGAGGCCTCCAGTTTTCAACCTACACAGTGCATTCAGCCTATTATTGTGCAAGACACTGTGCCAGACTCCAGAACAAAAATGGGAAGTCTCTGCCTTAAAAAAGACCACAGACTAAGAAGAGAAACTAGCCCATTAGTCATGAAGCACAGAAGAATACAAATGGAAAAAATGAAGAACACAAAGTACAGCAGCAGAAGAGAATGAATGACGAGCAATTGCTTGGGCCAGGGGCAGGAAGTGCAGGTGACTGAAGGTGAGACGGGAGACCGCACCACACTACTGTGGTGGGAACAACTGCGGAATAACCTCTCTGGATGTGATCGGCTGACTTGTGTCCTCCAGGCATTCAAATGTTGAAGTCCTGACCCCCAGGAACTCTGAATGTGACCTTATTTGGAATAAGGTAATGGAAGAATGAATGAAGATGAGGTCATACTGGAGTAAGGTAGACCGCTGAGCTAATATGACTGATGTCCTTATTGAAAGGGGAAATTGGGAGGGCACAGTGGCTCACACCTGTAATCCCAGCACTTTGGGAGGCTGAGGTTAGCAGATCATGAGGTCAGGAGTTCAAGACCAGCCTGACCAACATGGTGAAACCCTGTCTCTACTAAAAATACAAAAATTAACTGGGCATAGTGGCATGTGCCTGTAATCCCAGCTACTCAGGAGGCTGAGATGGGAGAATTGCTTGAACTGGGACCCAGGAAGTGGAGGTTGCAATGAGCCAAGATCATGCCACTGTACTCCAGCCTGGGCTACAGAGTGAGACTCTGTCTCAAAAAAAAAAAAAAAAGAAAGGGGAAATTTGGACACAGACATGTACAGAGGGAAGATGATGTGAAAAAACACTGGGAAAAGATGGCCATCAACAAGCCAAGAAGAGAGGCCTGGAATGGAGTCTTCCTTCACAGCCCCTGGAAGGAACGAATCCTGCTGAATTGCAACAAAGCAAAAATTGGCATATGATATCTAATTAAACTTAAGAGCTTCTACACAGCAAAAGACACTATCGACAGAGTAAACAGACAACCTACAGAATAAGAGAAAATTTTTGCAAGCAATGCATCTGACAAAGGTCTAATATCCAGCATCTTCAAGAAACTTAGATTTACAAGAAGAGAAAAACACCCCATTAAAAATTGGAAAAGACAGGAACAGACACTTCTCAAAAGACATACATGTAACCAACAAGCATATGAAAAAAAGCTCAATATCACTGATCATTAGAGAAATGCAAATCAAAAACCACAGTGAGATACCATCTCACACCAGTCAGAATGGATATTGAAAAGTCAAAAAACAACAGACACTGGTGAGGTTGTGGAGAAATGGGAAAGCTTTTACACTGTTGGTGGGAGTGTAAATGAATTCAACCATTGTGGAAGACAGTATGGTAACTCCTCAAAGACCTAGAGGCAGAAATACCATTCCACCCAGCAATCCCATTACTGGGTATATACCCAAAGGAATATAAATCGTTCTATTATGAAGACACATGTACATGTAGGTTCATTGCAGCACTACTCACAATAGCAAAGATGTGGAGCCAACCTAAATACCCAACAATAATAGACTGGATAAATGAAATATGGTACATATATACCATAGAATACTATGTAGCCATAAAAGGGAACGAGATCGTGTTCTTTGCAGGGACATAGATGGAGCTGGAGGCCATTATCCTCAGCAAACAACGCAGGAACAGAAAACCAAATATCTCATGTTCTCACCTATAAGTGGGGACTAAATGTTCAAAATACAGAGACACATTGCGGAGACCCAACACACACTGGGGCCTGTCAGAGGATGGGAGGTGAGAGGAGGGAGATCAGGAATAGCTAATGGATACTGGGCTTAATACCTGGGTGATGGGATGATCTGTATAATCCACCATGGCACATGTTTACATATATAACAAACCTGCATATCCTTCACAAATTAAAAGTTGGAAATTAGAAAAAAAAAATTCTGGTAACACCCTGATTTCAGGCTTCTGGCCTCCAAAATTAAAAGAAGAAGTTTCTAGCCAGGTGTGGTGGCTCACACCTGTAATCCCAGCATTTTGCGAGGACAAGGTGGGCGGATCGCAAGGTCAAGAGATCGAGACCATCCTGGCCAACATGGTGTAATCCCATCTCAACTAAAAATACAAAAATTAGCTGAGCATGGTGGCAGGTGCCTGTAGTCTCAGCTACTTGGGAGGCTGAGGCAGGAGAATCGCTTGAACCTGGGAGGTTGTTGCAGTGAGCTGAGATCGTGCCAGTACACTCCAGCCTGGTGACAGAGCGAGAATCTATCTCAAAAAAAAAAAAAAAAAAAAAAAGAGAGAGAGAGAGAGAGAGATATTTCTGTTGTTTTAAGCCACCAAGTTCGTGATACATTTTATAGTAGCCCAGGCAAACACACTTGGTGAGAAGTAACCATTATGCCCCATGACTCCTCCAAACCTGTGAAGCACTCTTACTCCCAGAAGTTGCACACACTCTCACACAAACAACTGGTGTAAGGTTTTGAGCAAACTGGGGCCCTGGTCCCTTATTTTCTCCTCCCTTTCAGATCATTTAAAGCATTAATTTACTCTCCACCATAAGGTTAAACCAGTAAGTTCTATAAGAGAGAAAAAAACAAGAGAAAAAAATACCTTTTGTCATGTAATTGTGGCAGGGTGATGCTATGCGCTCATTACACATACTACCACTTCCAGAACAAGCAGAAGATGCATTGCCCAGTTTCCCTCACAAGTAAGTTGGAGCCAGGAATGTGGGTGACTCCAGTGAATACTACTTCTAGTCCTGGCCCATAAAAAACTTCCAGGCAGTCCTCCAAGCCTTCTCTCCCCAGTCACTGGCTGATACATTCAGAGAATCCAACAAATGACTCTAAAGTCCTAAGGACTCCTGGGTCCTAGCAATAGTGAAACCACGAAAAAGAAGGCACTTCGTTCATCCATGTGCCATCATTCTCAGCAAACTGACACAAGAACAGAAAATCAAACACCGCATGTTCTCACTCATAGGCGGGTGTTAAACAAAGAGAATACATGGACACAGGGAGGGGAGCACTACACACTGGGGTCTGTTGGGGGGAAATAGGGGAG